>BRDA01029358.1:0-21747 GCA_036984385.1 Crenuchus spilurus | reverse complement strand
ATGACCCAAAGCACACAGCCAGGATAACCAAGGAGTGGCTCTGTAAGAAGCATATCAAGGTTCTGGAGTGGCCTAGCCTGTGTGAAGATCTGTGTAGAGGAATGGGCCACAATCCCTGCTGCAGTGTGTGCAAACCTGGTGAAAAACTACAGGAAACGTTTGACCTCTGTAAAGGCTACTGTACCAAATATTAACATTGATTTTCACAGATATTCAAATACTTATTTGCAGCAGTAACACACAAATAAATTATTAAAAATCATACATTGTGATTTCTGGATTTTTTCTTTTAGATTATGTCTCTCACAGTGGACATGCACCTACGATGAAAATATCAGACCCTTCAATGATTTCTAAGTGGGAAATTCGCAGGGTGTTCAAATACTTATTTTCCTCGCTGTAACAGCATTGCTTAGAAATAACTAATTTAGGATTTTTAAACAAATACAAGATCAGCGTCATTTCAACTATATTTTCTAAAAGCAACCAAATGACTCACCAACAGTAATGTTAACATTCAGACGTGTAAAACCCTCTCTGCAGCTTCTTTTGGCCTGGTGATGTGACTGGTGGTGGTGTTTGCTGTGTCTGTTGCTGCAAAGTGTGTTTTTGTGTTTGTACCTTTGCTGGTTTAGGCCTGTTGTGGGCACTTCACTGCACTAGTTAGTCTTATCAGCCTCACAATATTAGCCACTTTAAACAAAGATCAGATCACAGCAACCTGTAAATAACTTGAAACACTTTACACATCCAAACACGTGTGTGTATGGGGGGGTCCCTTAAACATTGTATTCAGGTGTCATTGTTTGCAAGAAGAATGTTTAAACACCCTATTAAGACGGGAACTTATGATTTTTAACTTCCTCAAAGTGGTCGGATTAGAGCGAAAAGACATAATATGCCAATGTGTCTGATAACAGGGGGCATTGTGATAGTTGGTAGTCTGTCTTTCCAACATAGTTTGTTTTTTGAGCAAAGTCTGTCTTTTTAAAGCCCAAACATCTCTGTGCAAGCGAGGTTCCACATCTAGACCGTCAGTATTTGTTCACTCATATTTACATTTGAGCAGCTCAGCTAATGTTAGCATGTTAGCTTAATGTAGAACATTGTCAGTGCACACTCGATAATAAGAAACTACTGTATATGACAGGCTGAACTACAGTGTGAGAGTTCTGTTTGAGTCTTGTACTGATTGGTACGGGAATCGAATCTCTCTGTTGTCAGATGGTATAAGAATTCACACGCTGTGCAATGAGAAGTGACAGCAGACAGACTAGCCAGGCAATCAGTAAATGTGTTGAGGCTGGTTTACACTGATTAAGAGTTCAGACAGGAGGGGATTTAGTAAGCCATAGAAAGAGAAGCCGTGACATATTTTTAGATGGAATGGTTTGTGTGATTTGTGGTTGCAGAGACCAATTATGAAGCACATAATTAAAATGGTCAACATAATTGGTTTTACCTAAATTAAAAGATTCTTGGCTCAAACTGTCTGGAGTTGTTAATAAACTCAAATGGGCATGCTTATGTGGTTTCTGACTCTGCAGGAGTCTCTCAAAAATGGACAAAAAAGTACAGTCAATATAGCTGCTAATAAATGGTTAAAAAAAAAAAACTTTGACAGTTCTCGTTCTGCAGGTTGTGGAGAAATTAGTTAAGAAAATATTACCTGTCAGTCATCTTTCTGCAAAGCCTCATGGTGGTTCATACTGTTGGAGATGAGGGAATGGGAGTGGGCAGCTGCTGTTTGGGTTTATGGGTTGTCTGGAGATGAGGTGAAGAGTGAAATGAACAATCTGATCTTTGCAACTTAATCTTAACACAGGCTGAGGTAACTGATGTCAGAGTGGTGTACTTTTTTTTCTCATATCTGTTAATTTACATAAAGCCTAAAGGCCAAACAGATGGGCATACAATTGTAGTGGTTTCTGTCACATCACAATAAAAGACTTTTTGTAGCTTTCCATGTATAGACTGAGGAAATTTCAAATTCTGACAATATTACTACATAATACTGACAAAATACCAGACTATTTAATGTAAAAAGTGGCTAAACATTGTGAACTGATAAAATAGACGGTGATATTACAAGGCTTGCTGGAAAGGCTAATGCTAGTTTGCATTATGTATTATAACAGACTGTGGTTTTAGTCCAGAATTCAGGTGTTATCACTGATGAAATACAAAATCGCAATGCCAATAAAGCATACTCTTATCTATCCAAATACAGCGAGCCCGTTGGCCTTTCATTTTAGCATTTACAGCCGTATGAATACTGGAATCGATAGCAATCTCAGGCCCCAGCATTCATTTGATGGAAATCAGATAAAGGTCATTATTTATGTCTATCTTGACAGCTCTGCTGTTTTTCATTAGATGACCATGTGCTCCTCAGTCCAGAGTGATGTTAAAATACCAATTTTATTGGATGGTGAAGAAGAAAAACAAGAGCCATTAAGCATCTAACCATGAAGGATGGAAGTACATACAGATGTGTATGTGTGTGTATTCTCATGCTTTCATTCAGTCACACTTTAACCCTGTTATTTCAGATAGTGTAGGATTATTTTACACACATATACAAGGTTACTTGACGAAAGCGTGTTTTAAAATGCAGTGGCTCTCATCACCCTCAGTCTGATACAGTAATAACAAAGTCTTTGGATTTGTATGGAGAGACTGTTCCAGCTAGACTAGTTTACCACTGCTGCTGGACCATTTCAAACTCGCCCACCATGTTCCTCTTAATGAGTTCTCACAGGCGAGAGACAGACACAGAGAGAGAGAGAGACAGAGAGAGAGAGACAGACAGACAGAGAGAGAGAGAGAGAGAGAGAGAGAGAATTTTGTCCTCTGAATGTAAGAAACAGCTAATGATTCATGCACATTATTGCTATACTGGAGAAATGGAATATTATAGCACTGTAGTGATATACTAACTAGTCTTTATGTATCTTTACTATCCTTTCTGGTTCATTAGCAAACTCAGGAACTCCACTAATACTGATGTTTAGTTAGAAAGTTTTCTGAATGTTTCAAATCTTACATATTTGGTTCTTAGAATGTTCAATCTGTTACATTTTCTAGAATGTTTTTAATTATTTAAATTAGAGATGGAACGATCGATCGGCTATGTATCGGTATCGGCCGATTTTTAATCAAAATATGCGATCGGCCGATATTCTTTGAAATTTAGCCGATCTCAAGATTTCTGTATTTCCAGCTAGGGTTTCATCAAGGAAGAGGAGCCCTCCTTGAACCCGTCCTTTCAGGTCCCTGCAGTTCCTAGCTGAACCGCTAGAGGGAAAAACATACCCTTTTTTAGACAAACAGACTAAAACAGCAGGACTCGAGAGTGGCTAAAGAACCTGGTTACGTGTTCAGCTGCATGTGCAGATAAACAGAATGTCATCAATCTGGCAGTTTTTTACCTTGTGTGAAAAAGAATCAAAGGAAATTTGTAAAATTTGTAAAGTTGACGTCCCTGAGGAGGAACCAAGACAAAGACATTTAATACTACTAATCTGATACCACACTTAAGAGTACACCAAGCGGCTGAATACCGTGAGTATCAGCAAACAGCAGAGCTAGCATGGATAACTAGCTTACTGTTTTTCGATAATAATAATAATAATAATAATAATAATAATTAGTTGGGCGGTATTGGTGTTTTTCATACCGTGGTATGAGCTTGAGAAAATACTAGGCGGGCGGCGGCTGCTTAGTGCTCCCTTCATCAGGCCCCGCCACCCCACCCAGCAGACACACTGAGAGATAGAGATAGGTGCTACAGGGGTGGCCAGAGATTTTCTTTTGCTGGTGCTATGGGGTAGCTTGAATTTTCAGCCAGGGTGCTCTATAATTTAGGCTTTTCCATTAATGTGCAAGTCAGTTTAATTTGTACTGCAACAAATAGCATATGCCCTGTTTGTTACACATCACTGCTGTTTCTTCAATGTGTATGATACCTTTTACAATGAATTATTAACAATTCAGTTTGACGAATTGATTAACCTTTAAGTAAAAATTATTATTATTATTATTATTATTATTATTAACATTATTACAATAATAGACATTGTCTATATTTTGTTTTGGTTCTACAAAACATTGATCCTTTTTACAGTCACGTCACTGCAGCGTTAGTTGAAGGCAAAAATGAACTCATTTAGAATATTAGCTGTTTTCTCCACCTGGCTGGAAGTTGCATATTTGGCTGTGAAGCTATTGTTGTTAGACAACTACCACATTAAGTGGTAATTAAGTTGTTTGTTTTTGGTTTATTTCTTTGTTTATTGGTTATTTTTTTCTTGGTTTCATCCCCAGAAGCCATTAATGTACTTTGCTATATTTGCGGTTTTTTTGGTAATATTATTGTTTTTCTACTGTTAGGTTTTTCGTTTCTATCTTTTGAAATTCGTTAGATTATATTTTTGTTAATATTTTGGGTTTAGTTTAGTTTTTTTATTTTATATTTATTTTCTTTAATTGTGGTGGCAGCTAGCGAATAGCTTAATGCTAGATTCTGTCATTTAGCATGTAACAATTCTTACTGATCTTTTTAAGCTGCAGCTGAGCCTTTTAGTGATTAGGTCAATAACTGAATTGTGAAATAAAATCAAGTCTTTTTGCAAATAAATTGATTGTCAAAGGAGTCTCTGTCCCAACAAACGAACCTGTGTTGCTTTATATTTTCAAATCCTTATTTCCTGAGGTGAAACTCCTCAGATAGCCTAGTTGGTATATAAGTAAAGGGTGTTTCTTTAACCCCATTTTGGTGGGCATTAACCCCCCTTTTTACTAGGGCTTGGGGATTTGATGGGTAGAGTAAGCCGCATCACAGGTGTGGGTCCCTTCCCTCCAATCCATTCTCTGGCCTTTCTCGGTCATTGTCACTGACTACAAGCATTGTGTCAGACCTGTTAACATCACCTGAAGCCCCAGGTTCACAATCACTCTCATTTTCTTTTGATTGCGTTTCTACTCGTGGACGTTTCTGAAAAAAACGCTCCATTGTGATAATGCTAGTTCTTCGTCGATGCTAAGTTACAAAAAAATGTGCGCTGGTTAACGGGAAATGAACTTAAGCTCAAAAGTTAAATGCGTGCTGCACCCATCTGCTGAATTACATCACCTCTGTTGGCTGTATGTTTTCATTTTTTGCCTGAAAATAATGAGAGAGAGAGAGAGAGAGAGAGAGTTCGCTTCTATCTTACAAAATAAATGAAATTAAGACACTGAAATTAACTTTAATATGATCACCAGAGCGGGAATCGCAGCATGCGCGCAGATACACACACACACACACACACAGGACTTTACCAGAGACCAAAATAAACAATTACTTGTTTAGTTTTGAAATAAAAGTATCAAGTGTGTGTTTCTGTGAAACTGGTGCTGTTTTGCTGAGGTGTGAAGCACGTTTAAGTCCCAGTTTTAATAGATTTATTTTTGAAATGTGCCGCATTAGCTCATGTGACTAATACCGTCATAATTTTTAGATACCGTCACCATATTTAAATACCATGGTATAACAAAATACGTTGTACCGCCCAAGCCTAATAATCATAATAATAATAATAATAATAATAATTCAAGATCTACAGTGAATGATTGCAGCTTTCGTTTTAAAACAAGGGTCTATGTTTAATAGGTGCACTTTGACTTTGATAATTTATTTTTTTCCGTTTGATAATCATTAATGCAGGTTTAATGATTAGAATTGCAGTATTGTCTGTATTTGTTTAATTTACCATTTTTAAAATAAAGGTCTAGGTTTAATGATTTTAGTACTGACCTTTTAATTTACTTTAATTTAAATTTGGTATTAAAATAATTCTACATTTAATGGTTGCAGTTTTTTCGTTGTAAAATAACACAGGATCTGCGTTTAATGGCTGAAATTTTGCCTGTATTTGTTTAATTTACTGTATTTTTCATTTTAAATGTATTAATAGTCTAAATTTAATGATTGCAATATTGGCTGTATTTGTTTGATTTAATTTATTTACTGCTAATGTTGTTACAGATGTGGTGTTCACATGAGTTTGTTATAAACAGCAATAAACAGTTTCGACCATATTTCGTGTTGCTTGTGCCAACAACTGCTCCTAGATTTGCATGGCATATAGCCCCGCCCTCGATCGGTATTGGCTATCGGCCATCGCGCTGAAAAGGGATCGGAAATCGAAATCGGCCTCAAAAACGCTGATCGGTCCATCTCTAATTTAAATGTTCTTTAAACGTTCCTGTGATGTTAATGCAACATTCTGAAGACCTACAGGAGGTTACAATACTGACCACATGACCAGAGAAAAACTTTTCAAACCCGTTTAGAAACAATAAACATTATTTTTTAGAGGTCAATGATATGAGGTAAACATGACCTCACTGACCTTTGACCTGTATGTGCTAACTCCTCCCTCTCTCCCATTCACATTGACTCAGAACCAATAAAAAACATCTCGTTGATGTTACATCAAATGTTGCCATGTTAGTGTTTGTGAATGTTCTGTGAGAAACATTCCAGAAACGCTGTAATACAAACAGTCATGTTTCAGAACTTTCCTGGAACCATTTAGAAATGTTGCTGAATGTTTTTAAATTATTGTGTTAGCTGGAACAATGTCAGTGCTTTTTAGCTCAGTGTTGGTGTTTCATAAAAGTCTTTAGTACAGCTGTTTACTCTCCACCAGAAGGATGTATTATATCACTTAATACACTTGAAAATGAGATATTAGACCATTAAAATAATTTCTCAGCTCTACGTCCCATTATGTCTTGCACGAAATATATGCTAAACCTCAGGAGGAGAACAGCTGTACTGAAGCATAAACTCAAGTTAAATTTCAGTGGCACTGTCCTGCCTCACCTTTTAGTCTCCAAACTAGAAACAAAACATTACTCTGTTTAATTAACTAATTCTTCTGAATTAAAGGCTCAGGGTTGTAGTAAGAGTTCATTCTAACAGTAGTGAGCGATGGTGTATTCTTAAATGATAAAGATTTCACTTCTATTCAAGCAGATTTATGAGAAACGTCATTTCATTGTGACTCACTTTACCTGCTGGACTCGGCTCCTCTGACAGGAAATAAAACTTCTGTTTGCATTCATTAAGTTATTGAATCTTACTTCTGTACATGTGAGTACCACATGGATCTTATTTGCCATCCATTATCTTCGGCCTAATCCTAAATAACAGCCTCCTCCCGCCCCCCTTATCACTTAAATTGATGCAAAAAAAAAAAATCCTTCTTCCCACATAAACAGTTGGGGTTTATGAGCCGAGTCTGAGAACAGAACCAGCAGGGTTCAGACCGGGTGAGGTAGAGATGTGCTCAGAGAACAACTGAACAACACAAAGAAGAAAATTGGATTATGGACATGTTCCCTCACATTGCCTTAAATAAGCCTGTGAGAGGTTTAGATGAACCCATTTTATTGGCTTTTAGCTGGGACAGACAATTCTTTAGAAATACTCAGATATGCAATAAAGATTAACTTGAGTGTGGACCACCTTGAACTGCAAGAGGAGGAGATGGATTTTTGACTAAAGCCCAGTGAAATGCAGAGGTGATACAAAAGCATGGCACCTCTCTCTGGCGATCTCTCGCTCTCTGTCTGTTTCCCACTAATTATCGAAGATCTGCAGGCTGCCATTTGGCTGTATTGATTTGTTCGGCCGGACAAGAGTACACACACACACACACACACACACAATCTTGCTTTGCCCTTGCTGTGTGAGCTTGCTGTGGAGATTCTCTCTTGGCCTCAGGCCATAGAGTCATTATCTGCTGGAATCATGATTCCCCTTGTAATCGTCTGTGCAATAAAAAGGGAGTAAACAGAAGCTACAAGTAGGAAAAACAGTCATAATGTGCAAATCAGTGAATGATCTGAGCACAAAGAGCTCCAGGACTGACTGTACTCTGCCTGACTACCAGTCAATTAACAATTTCTGAGAAAAAATATGCTTAGTCTATGTACTCACGCACTCCATGGAATGAAAAGAAGCTGTTGTGTCACTGTGCATGCATTCATCTTATAGATGTAAAGAAAATAATCAATAGCCTTATACATGCTGTGATGATGGAGATGCAAAGATGCTAAATGTTTTTCCAATCACGTATTAACTAGCTGTTAGTGCAATAAGTATTTTCACACTGGAAAATGACACAGACTGCACTGTACTATTAATACACAGATGGTGAACTAGAACTGACAAAAAAAGAAGTGTGGAACTCAACAGTTGCTGATGAGATACGTACCGGAAGGGGAAGATGGCTGCATCATGAAGCAATTCTGCTGAATCCTACAAATGTGAGTTAAATGATTTTGTGCTTTAATAACAGAGTCCACATGGAGCTGTTGGCAGTGAGCATGCATTAACAGTGCCAGTGGGGTTAGGTATAGCCTTAGTCACTTAATCATGTGGATTTATATTAGTGGTGTAGTGTGGGTGTGTAGTCTGCACAGTTGATGTTAGTGCATAGCAACCACATGCAACTGATAGCACTGAGCATGCACTGACAGTGCCAGTGGGGCTAGATATGACTAGTTGTCAGGGGGTCCAATGTGCATCTACAGTTAAGAGGTTACTTAAATAATGGATCTTATGAAAGCAGCTGAAATCAGGGACAGTAAGTGTTGCGGGCACAATTCAGCAAAACACTGACAAACTTGATGACCTACCAGATGAAGAGCTTGCAATGAAGTGTTTAGAGAGGTATTATTCTACAGATTAGACTGATTTGAACTGGGCTTGGTCAGTGTGTAGCTGCAGTGACTCAGCACAGGACTTTTATCCTGAATTTCATTTATTTGTAATATTATTTGAATTACACTTTGTGATATTTTTTATTGTATTGTGTTTTGGTCAAATGGAAGTTTGTTGCTTAATAGTTCAGTGGAAATGAACATTCCTTAAATTGACACAAACTAAAAGCATGTGTGTGTCAAGTAAATGTGCAGCCATGATACATACTTTGTAAAGTTGCCAGAGTGAGTTTTGTGGCAACTCCTGCCTCTAATTTATATAACTGATATGTTCTCACATCCCTATGAATAATGATGAAGATGTCCATGTTGACCAGTGTGTGTTTTGATGTCTGGTGGAGAAGCTAATAGAGAAAATAAAGCTGAAATTTGAATCCAACAGTCTATGCCTCCCATTATAAAGGTGCTTTAGATATGCAAACTTGTTATTATAGTATATGCAGAGGTTTAGATCGACGCTTTAACCTGGATATTTACTGAGTGTCTTTCATTTCATTGGTGGTTCTTCTTTTTTTTTGTAAATGTGTTGTTTAGGAATATGAAGCTCAGAATGCATTAAAATCCACTGATGCCAAATACTTTTTATAACTTATAATAAGCTGTTTGGTTGATATGAAGCACAGAAAATGAGACAATAGCTTTCCTCTTAAGCTGGTGAATTAAAATAACTCTCCTGAAGGCTTCTGGGAGCAGACACTGCTTGTCTCAGTCATGGTCAGTATATGTGGATGTAAACTGTTTCTTACTCATCACGCTGTTATAAATGTCAGTCTGGTTGACCTGATGGTCAAGTGTGTATTTTTTACTTAAGCTTATATGTGATTGTACATGTATGAGAGAACAGAGACTGTATGCAGCTAATTAGCAGCTCAGAGAAATGAGCACAAGAGGAGCAATGACAAAAGCTTTTTGTGGTGAGCTCATTTCCAGTGTAGGGTTCCATATCTGACTCCTAACACCAGCCTTCAGTTGGGGATTATAATAGAGGAACATCTGCTTTAATTTACTTTGACTGACACTCTCTGTAATCTTTCCCCAACATAAACCCTGTTATTGAAACTTGTTAAGGTTTTGCATCATAGGTCATGCAGATGAGTTGTTCTTGTCCTAAGAAGACTTTGTGTGACAGTGTAATGTTAAGATGCTTCAGTAAAACTTCTACATAAGTTCTTTCTTTAATTAGCCTATTGTTATGATTTACACATTTATGCTGCTAGGTCACATGTAAAATGGTGGAGTAATACTTAAAGAGCTTTGGTCGGTGTTATCATGCAATACGGGCACTCCTAGAACCTTTCAGCCAATCAGTTTATGAGGTCCAAATTTTGGGACAATAGGAGATTAACTGCAGTCACAAGAGAGGCGAAATATTACATCCAGCAGTTACACAAAGCGGTGTAAAAACACGGAAAAAGCTTCAACACTCCAGTCCAAATTCACAAATTTCCCTCCCCCAACATACCCTATTAATTAAATGGTCCATTCCTAGCAAAGTGACCATTCAGTCTCAAACTGATGTAGATTCTTAGAGGTCAAATTCAGGGAAAACTACTTGGGAACCCAAGTCCCTTCCAAATATGAAAGATGACAGAGCTGGGTACAGTTCTGTTCTATTCCACATGTAAACAGACACTAAAGTATAATTTGAGAAAATGCTTTCTCAGAGCACTCTCAGATCAATAAAAAAAAAATATTCAATTCAATTCAACTTTGCTGTCATTACACCAATACAGGGTGGCACAGTGTAACAAACCACTGTCAGGCTACTTCTCAGTGAAAAAAACAAAGACAAGGTGCCAAATGGTAAATACAGAACGTGCAAAGTCCGCATATAGAGGTAGATAAAGTGCAATTTACAATTTACTCACATTTTTTAAAATAGTCATGGTGATATATCTTTCAGAATATGCTCCACGCAGAAGCAGACTAGTTGCAATTTTTTTACTTTCAGAAATAAATGTAACAGAGAACATGCTTTCTAGCTAGCAGTCTGGAGCAGTAGGGAAACATTTGTACGGCACCTGGATTTGACTCAAAACTAACTGCTGACAAGTCAAATAAGACTGGATTATAAAGCTGGTACCATCACTGGCATTGGTGACCTGTTTAGTGTTAAGAAGTACATCAGTGAGGAGATGAAGACTTCTGCAAGTTTTATGGACAGCTGAGATAAGCCAGCTTAGCCTTCAGGCCAGTACGTTCTCATTAGACGTCTGCACTGTGACGGTTTCCGAGTGGTGCAGTTGGCTAAAAGAATTGTGTTGTTGCTGGGACCAGAGTCTGAATCCTAATGATGCCATAGCCATCTGTGCCTAAAAGTCCAAGACAGCACAGTTGGTCCTGCTGCTCTCTGGGTGGAATGAATGGCTTAGTTCCTGTGTCCTGTTGATATGCAGCTGTGCTAGCCAATAGTGGGCATCTGCCAACTTATGTCTGAGATGTTGTGAAAGCAAAAACTTGAAAAAGATGCAGTGGGCAGGTTCTTGTGTCTCAGAGGTAGCACTTGTTTGCTTTCATGGTCCTGGCCTGGTTGATGCACAATAGACTTTATTTCACAAATCCCAGAATGCACCGCGCAACCGGCAACATCCGGTTCACCATGCTATTAATACTAAGCTACACTATCACGCTGCTTGCCACACTGGCCTATATTGAATTGATAGCATGCAACACGATAGCTTGCAACAGCGTGTTTACACTAAAAACCCACTGCATAAATTGAAAGTACAAGTTGACACAACAAGGTATGATGTTTAATATCCAAAGACATATCTGCATATAGTTACAAAAGCTAGTAGATATCATGTAAGTATTTACTTACCAAATAAAGTGGTAAACAGTGTATGTAGCATAGCTGGCACAGATATAAACAAGAGAAAATGGTGACCCGGATGTTGCCAGTTGCGTGGTGCATTTTGGGATTTGTGAAGAGACCGAATAGAAGACAAAACAATGTTGAAATTGATGCATTTTACCATTTCCAAAAAAAAAAAAAAAAAAAAATCAGAATGAACAGAAATACAGCACAAAAAATGTTGGGAGAGGCGTGATTATGTTCTGGAAATCACCGCATGGGCTCAGTAACACTTCCAGAAATAATTCTTTGGACACATTTCATTGTGCAATTCACAAATGCAAGTTAATGAAAAAAGAAGAAGCCAAATGTCACCACAATCCAGAAATGCCACCATCTTCTCCTGGACGAAGCTAATTTAAAACAGTAAAATGGAAAACTGTTCTGTTATATTTATCAAAATTTGAAATTCTTTTTGGAAACCACAGATCCCTAGTCCTAGGGACCATCCAGCTTGCTATCAGCACACAGTTCAAAAGCCTGCATGCCTGAGGGTATGGGGGTGGCATTAGAGTCTATGGAATGGAAAGGCACCATCAATGCTGAACAGTAGTATACAGAGGTTTTATAAAAACATATGCTCCCATCCAGACAACGTCCCTTTCAGACAAGTGTATTTAAAGTTTTTAATATGCCTTTTACATTGGACATTTATGAACATCATTTTCACTGTCTGAGACTAACTTCAGAATCTTGTTCAGCTTTGTAACTGATCTCAGTAGCTTCATTAAAAATGTCTTTACTCCTACCCATCAACTACATGTAGAGGGTAAACCTGTTCCACTAGTATGTGTGCTCAGATTAAAAGCCTGCATAAAACATAATATACCCACCCACTTCTTCTAGATAACAATCAGATGGACACCCAAAGACTTTCCTCTATGAACAATGTCAATATGATCTTCTATTTGGGCCAATGTGATTTCTCATTTTTGTCTTATACCATTTATCTTAAGGAATTTTGGGAAGATTACATGAATTATGTAAGTATTTCGAGTCAAAAAAGGGAAACATTGCAGCACTAAAATGTTCCTGTTGGCATGTATAACATTGTATGAATACTTGTGTGAATGAGCTACACAGTCAGTTCTTTAATATAACATTTTCTAGAGTCGGTATCTAAAGTACAGAGAAATACAGTATGGTATGGAATTTCTTCTCTTTTTTTAAATAAACTAGGACATTTTGGAGGAATTTCTCAGTCCATCACAGATCAGCAACTTTTCTAAAGGGTGATGAAGCATGTGACATGGCAGATGATTTTAACAGGATGAGATGGTGGAGAGAGAATCTTCTTTTTAATCATTTCTGATTTATGCGAACATTTTCATGGGGACAGTCAGTCCCTACCAGACATCAGAATGTGTGGATGACCAAACTGAAGTCAGTGGCTTGGACATCAGATGCAGGTAATACTTTTTTCATGTTTAATTTCATGCTTTATTTATTCCTCCCATACCATCAACTTAAGGCTGAGCGGGGAAAAATAGACATCAGAATTTACTCGCTGTGACATCCAGTCAAAACCTCATTTTTTTCAGCTTAAAATGGCAACACTGCTGGTGGATTGCAGAGAGCACAGTGCTTGCAGGGATGCAGGAACATTGCAAAGGCTTTACATAGCTTATAGTTTGTACTGCCACACAGATAACCTCGTTAAAGGGAAAGGAGTGCAGTTGTGGAGAGAAAGTCAAATGCTACAAACCAAACCTCAAAAGAGTATGAAATCTGACTGCATTTTAAGTTTATTGTAGAGAGTAGAAATTTGCTTAGAAAAGGACATATTTGCATATAAATTGGTTTTGACTTGGACATGTGGTAGGAAAACCATTTAAAATGTATAGAACCTTTATTACAATTATATATACACATCTCCATCCATCCATCATCTCCTGCTTATCCAGGTCACGAGACTAGAAATGCAAGCAAAGTGAACCAGTCCTCCTCTCTTCTGCCACCTCTTCTAGCCCATATGGGAAGATTCCAAGGCCAGCTGAGAGATATAATCTCTCCAGTGTGTCCTGCGTCTTCTCCGGGGTCTCCTCCCAGTTGAACATGCCCAGGACATCTCCCCAAGGAGAGGCGCCCAGGAGGCATCTTAACCAGGTGCCCGAAACACCTCAACTGGCTTCTCTTGACTTGGAAGAGCAGCGGCTCTACTCAGAGTTACTCCTGGATGTCTGAATATATCAGGTAATTTGCTAATATGGCTCAGGTGCCGTTGTGCCCACATGCCACCAAAGCAGCTCCAGCTGACATGGACTCTACAAGACCTGTGAAAGTGTGATGTAGTATGTCATCAATATATCAGAACCATGAACAGTAAACTGCAGTAGAATCTGGTTGTTATATCCAAAACATCATTTCCGAGAATCTGTTCTCTTCACACAGAGCTGGGAGTGGTGATAATGTTTTGGCTGATTGGTGTATGTGTATAAATGTTCATTTAGAGCTGATTTACTGTTGATGCTTTGGTTATATGATGTTCAGAAGAGACTTGATGAAGCACATATATGTTTACACTACATTGCTGTAAGTGGATGGATTTAGGTGCTCGAAGCCAAAGTGGTATAAAAGCTGATGTTTGGTGTCTTGCTGAGTTCATATTGACTGGGTAAATCTCATCTTAAAGGCTGAATCCCGCTGGGTGAGAGGATACTGCTCTGCATGTTACTGTAGGCTCTCAGGGAGGTGAGGTGGATTAGAGAAACCTAGGGGTTGGGGCTTAAACACCAGGTGAGACGCTTTAGACCAGGCTTAGGATGAAGCACTGTAAATAAGGCTTATGGAGCTCTTTGTATTTTCCTGGAGTTTGGCTAACTGCTTGCTGAAGTTTGAGTAAACTTGAGGGAGAGACTTAAGGAGGAGAACATTTCAGTCTGTTATTACAATCTGTCAGACTGTACGTGGCTGCTGTAGCAGTGTTGGTCGTGAATGACTATACCAATCAGTCTCTCGCCTCCCTCTATTTATTCATATTTAATAAGTTTAATGTCTTAATGTAGTCTGAAATAAACAAATTAACTAATTCAAGACAAAAAAATATGCAAAACTAAAAGTGTAACTGATCGAAGTATCATTACAGATGAAACACTGGACATCAAGTTCACTAGTCTGTTCACGTCTGTGCAGAACCCTGTGCTTACTGTCTGTCTGTATAATTTCACTAAAACAAAGATGTTCATTTTTAAGGGTTATAATAATCTGTATCCCTTTATTAATTGCCTTTATCTCATCATTAAGATAATGACATACTATATCCTGCACTGCAGTTTTATCCAAATACAAAGTTGTTGTAGTAACTGTTTCAACATCTATGTACAGACAGAGTAATAATCTAAACCTAATAGATAATAATAACCTAATAAGCTAAACCTGTACAAATACCATCAACTCCAGCTTCATTTAACGAATTCTACTCAGTAAAAGTATTTAACTCTGAAATGTACATTATTTAAAGGTTATTTTGGTGTGTTTTGTTTGTTTGATTTGTAATGTTTCAGGTTATTCATTGAACTTGACCTTCAATGGAAAGAAAACTACTACTTATCCCCTGAACAATAAGTGTATCATATCTGAGAAATATTTGAGCGTTTGGGACCTATGCTTTAGTGTGATAATTAAATAATTACTTATTTACTCAAATCATTATATATACAGGGGTTAGACAATGAAACTGAAACACCTGTCATTTTAGTGTGGGAGGTTTCATGGCTAAATTGGACCATGGATTCATTAATGTCACATTGCACCAGTAAGAGCAGAGAGTGAAGGTTCAGTTAGCAGGTAAGAGCACAGTTATATAGTATATTACAATGCACACAACATTATGGTGACATACCAGAGTTCAAAAGAGGACAAATTGTTGGTGCACGTCTTGCTGGCGCATCTGTGACCAAGACAGCAAGTCTTTGTGTCTAAATGTTATTGAGCCACTTTGGGGTGTTTTGGAGGAGCGAGTCAGGAAACGGTTTCCTCCACCAGCATCGCGTAGTGACCTGACCACTATCCTGCAAGAAGAATGGCTTAAAATCCCTCTGACCACTGTGCAGGACTTGTATATGTCATTCCCAAGACAAATTGAAGCTGTATTGGCCACAAAAGGAGGCCCTACACCTACTAATAAATTATTGTGGTCTAAAACCAGCTGTTTCAGTTTCATTGTCTAACCCCTGTACGTACATTAGTAGTTTTGGCCTACTTCTGTTGGTTCATTTTTGGTAATAAAACTGCCTGTAGATAAATATTGTGTATCCCATAGTCATGTCTGAGGCGAAAGTTACAGACCAGTGTGTTTGCACAAACAGGTGAATTTAACATGCAACCATGTGCATGCTAGGTGGCAGTGAGAACTACAGGGCAGACCCTTTCCACAGTACACGGTTGGGGTTTGGGTGCCAGACTCAAGGGAACTGCCCACATGTGTAGACGTGTAGATCCAAATATGAACTTCTGGGAGATCAACTGTACCACTTGGGCAACTGAACTCTTATAAAAACTGGAAAAAGTGCTCACCTGAAGGGTAAAGCCTCCAACTGCACCTGAAATGAGATTTATCTGAGAGTGTAGGATACCTTTAGGATTGATGTTCACTTTTTAGGCCTGACTAGTGATTTGTAAAGGAGGTATAAAATAAAGCTAAATGACTATGTCCATTAAGTTTATATATATATATATATATATATATATATATATATATATATTAGTCTTTGTATTATTAGTCTTTTTATTCATTCATTCATTCATTCATTTTCACACCCGCTTAATCCTTATTAGGGTCGCGGTTAGTCCCCCACCCCCTCACTGGGCGCAGGGCAGGGCATCACACTATTCAACTAAGCCCAGGACAGGGCGCCAGTCCATCGCTGGGTGACACACACACACACACAGACACACCTACGGACAATTTTTTATTTTTTTTTTTTTAGAGTACCCAATTCACCTGACCTCCATGTTTTTGGACTGTGGGAGGAAACCGGAGACCCCGGAGGAAACCCACGCAGACACGGGGAGAACATGGAAACTCCGCTCAGATGGGGAATCGAACCCAAGACCCCAGCGCTGAGAGGCGAACGTGCTAACCACTAAGCCACCGTGCCGCCCTAGTCTTTTTATAGTTTTATCCATTTTACTGTCTGTGGGATCTCTCTGGTTAATAAATATCTAATTAAGTCTGAAATGATCTAGATAAACATCTATGGTAAAAAAATGACTTTAGAAGGGAAATCATACACATGGCTAATGTGCTTTTGGTAAAGCAAACATGATGCATTAATCTGGTTCAGTGAACGGTGCACATCATCGTTATCATTATAAACAACACCATCATTTCCTGTGATCTTATTCTGGTTTAAAATATCTGAGGCAGTGCAGGGCCATATAGGGCACTGATGGTTTTAAGAGACTGCAGGGATTCTGGGGCAGAAATGACTTTAAATCACACTGGCCTACAAATGCACTAAATGGCTTGATGGCCTTGGGGTATTTTCCCCTGTACTTTTGTTCTTCTTCCCCTTGCTCTGCACACTCATGCTCAATGTGCTTTGACGTAGTGTTTTGTTTATCTGACCTGGTCTTTCTTTCCACCAAACAAAAATAGGGGGTTTGCCATCACATTTTATTTATACAGTGCAAACAGAGATCAAGTGTCTTTTGCTAGCAGGTCCCTTTAGCCTGCTTTCCTCTAGTTCTGTTTATTTCTTCAGACTGAAGTAGAAGAACCTCTTCAGCTGAATCAGATAGAGGAGTATGCCTTAAAGCTGTTCTTCTGTATTTCCACACCAGTTCCTCCACACACAACATTTTGATGAAAACATAAACATCATTCCCTTATAGCTTCAGTGTGGCTATAGTCTGTATTCCAAACAGGAAGCTATAGTCATGTGTATGAAGTATAGAACACTGGCCGGGATAATGACACAGAACAGAGCTGCTGGGATTGGAGATACACCAGATTTTATCTGACAATATGATAAACATTCACTCATCCTTCTGTAGCTGTTCCAGAGAAGTTTAGGTGTAAAACACCAGCAGAGCTTATATCTGACTGTAGGAATAAATCAATAACAGAGGATTAATTGCACCGAGACTCTTGATCTTAAGAGATGAGAATCCCCATGTCACATCATGTATAGATTATTTTATAATCAGCACACATATTAAACCTGTGCTACAGTCTGTAAATCAAGCTTAGCTACTATATATATATAGTTTACCATTATATCTGATTTTACACCACCCACATCTTCACATTATTAACAACTGCATAACAATCTGTATTATTAGTAACAACTTCTTTAGCAGACTTAACACAGTTGTGGTTTTTAAGCAGAATAACATGTTAAGCATCGAGTTTTACATCTACATGCTTTTGAATAAACAAAAATAAAGGGTTATAATTACAGGCCACCACTGATGGGCTATTATCCACTGCCCTCGACATAATAGCAAAATTAAATGCAATTTTCGAGTTTTTTCCCCCAGGTTGGGTCTTATTAACACAAATGATTAAAATGGTTCACCAGCAAAAACAACTCTTACTAATTGTGACTTTGCCTTTTATGCAACCTTACAGCACATTACACACGTGATAAAACTGGACCCTTATGACATCATGGAAGGTAATAATCGGATGCTAATGAAGCCACTAACCTGGCGCATGCATATATGCGCATTATTGTCTATTTTACCTCCTCTGAGAATATAGGTGCAATAATTATAAACTGGAGTCTATCTGTTTGTCCAAGTTTACCCCATTTCACACTCTTCTACAATGATCAGGACCACAACAGGGTGGGTATTATTTGGGAGGTGGAGCACTGTAGTGACAGTGATACAGTGGGGAAAAAAGCATTTGGTCAGCCACTGATTGTGAAAGTTCTCCTACTTAGAAAGATGAGATAGGTCTGTAATTTTCATCTCACTATGAGAAACAAATGAGAAAAAAAATCCAGGAAATCACATTGTAGGATTTTTAAAGAATTTATTTATAAATGATGGTGGAAAATAAGTATTTGGTCAATAACAAAAGTTCAACTCAATACTTTGTAACATGGCAATCACAGAGGTTAAATGTTTCCTGTAAGTCTTCACCAGGTTTGCAGACAGTGTAGCTGTGTGTAGAGGTGTAGATACACCTCTACAGCAGTGATGTTTTGGGGCTGTTGCTGGGCAACACAAACTTTCAGCTCCCGTCACAAATTGTCTAGGCCACTCCAGGACCTTTACGGAGCCACTCCTTCACTGCCCGAGCAGTGTATTTGGGATACACTGTAGCCCATCCCAGCCTTGTGCAGGTCTAAAATTTTGTCCCTGTTGTCCTTAAAAAGCTCTTTGCAGTGTGATTGATTGAGAGTGTGGACAGTTGCCTTTTATAGACATAAGTTCAAACAGGTGCAATTAATACAAGTAATTAGTGCAGAATAGGAGGGCACCTTAAAGAAGAACTAACAGGTCTGTAAAAGCCAGAATTCTCACTGGTTGTTTATTGAACAAATACTTATTTTCCACCATAATTTACAAATAAAATTCTTTAAAAATTCTACAATATGATTTCCTGGATTTTTTTTAGCATTTGTCTCTCATAGTTGAAGTGTACCTATGATGAAAATTACAGACCTCTCTAGTCTTTCTAATAATGTGTATATATAGTAAAAATATGATTTGTGTCCGTGTTTGCAAGACGAGGTTTGAGATGGTGGAAGTGCAATATTTCACCAAAAATGCTTCAAAAATACCACTGTGCCAGCAAATTTAAAATGCCATAGCTTCTGTTCTGCCACTCCACAAACAATAGCACAGGTGCTATTTCTGGTCAGCAAAATAGCTACTGGGCAAAAACAGGAAAAACCCAGCACTACACAACTAAACTCTGACTTGCTTTCTTACATCCCCTCTGTGATATAGTCAGTGTTGAGATGGTGCAGATTTCATGATTTACTTTGCTTATTGTGCTCCAACTCACTCAAGTGGCCAGCTGTAATTCAGATCCAATTAGAAATAATTAAAAGCACTTTATGTCCTGGATTTTACTTCTCATCACTTTCAACACTGACTATAAATGTAATCCAAATTTAACGACTGCACAATTACAATCTCTAAAAACACTTTATCAAATCATTAAAAATAATGATTTTATGCACGCTTTCCACATTAGCATATAATTGCTACGGCCCTATTTAGGTGTTAAATTACGGCCCTGTTATGAGCAGTAATTATGGTCCTGTTTAGGTGTCTTTGACCATGTGACGTGGTTAATAATAATGTCACTTCACATTTGGCAGCCACCTCATTTGTCATCTCCATGCTAATGCAGAAAAAAATATGATCCCAATAATAAGCTCAGATACCTTAGAGATTGTAATTTTACCATTTACCAGTCATTCACAAAACACACTTTTACCTTCTAAGTCTGAGAAGCAAATCTATCCATCAATGAAAATGGAATGATTACACTGGGTGCCCAGCTTGAGGGGTTTTGCAGGGGTAGATGTCATTGATTGGACTGATATCATGGAAAACTAAATGTTGTTCACTTTGTATTAAATAAGAGTAACATGTAAACACTGTCAGACATTCACACACCATCCTCACACCAGTCCACATGAGGCAAATATGAAAATTAAGCTGCATAAGCATTCTGAATTCATTGTTCAAACTGTAGTGATTGAAAACCAATTAATTTACATAAACTTGCCCAATTAACCTACATCAAGTTAAAAGGAGTGTTTCAGCCTGTACAGCTTTTTGAATGATGCTCAATACAGGACAGCAAACCAGAGCAGTTATCATTTACATACGTAAGTATTATAGCCATAGTTAGCCTCAGTACGAGCCGTCCAGTTCACAGCTCGTAGGCTTCACTCCTGCAGTCAGCTAAAAGCTAGCTTCATAGCAAAGCTAACACTAACCTCTGTATCAGCAGCCAACAGAGCTAAACGTTGTCCTGCGTCAAGTAGTCCACTCAACTGACAAACTCCGTGTAGCTTAAGTCTCTCAAAGTGTCCTGCTCCAACAGTTTAACTCAAACGTTTTGTTTAACTTTTAGCAAACAAAACAACCAATCTACCTATCTCAGCTTCTTTCTACTTCTGCTCCGCTGTTTCTGACCTTTTCACCTCGAGTGTGATTGGCTCATACACAACTGCATCAAAATAAATAAATTAATTCATAAACATTTGTAGAACTATTTTCTCATGTTTACATGTATACTGAAACATGTTTATCACATATATTTGCTCAACAAATAATAGCATTCTAATAGGAATCTTAAGTAAATCTTATTAACCAGAATTCAATTCTCTCGTTCAGCAATAACAGAGAGAGATATGGCATCAAAACAGGTTCAGCTTAAGCGTAAACGTAAAACAGTAATTGTAAACGTAAGTTTTAAGTATCATAAACGTAAATGAATAATATGGCGTCAACACTCCTTGGCTAGAGGGAAGATATTACGACATCACTTGCACTTCACTGCTGGATAAAGTTTTACGACGCAAATTGAAGCACGAGTCCTTTGGTGAAAGGTGAAAACTGTTGCGCTTCACCACTTTTTTTAAAGTAGTGTTTAATTGTTTGTTAAAAAAAGAAATGTGTGTTTTATCGCGCTTTGCAGGGTTACTCACTAAAGGGTGAATTTACATTCACCGTGGGCAGCATGTGTGTGTTAATCAAAAGCGGGGTTGCCAGGTCCCCAAAAATCTGCAGCCCGATGTCTAACATAAAGCACCCTATGCAACCTGACACCAGTCTAAAATCTAAAACATCTAATCACAGATATTATTATAATTATTATTTTAATGAGTAGTAGTATTAGTAATGTAAGAAGAACATACCTCCATAATTGCTTTTCTTTGCATTTAAACACCCAATTTTTTCTATTATAAATCTGCATGTTCAGATCCCATTCCAATCAGAATGAATCAGCCAATATACAGTATACAACTGGATTCCAAAAAAGTTGGGACACTAAACAAATTGTGAATAAAAACTGAATGCAGTGATGTGGAGATGGCAAATGTCAAGATTTTATTCGTAATAGAACATAGATGACAGATCAAAAGTTTAATCTGAGTAAATGTAAAATTTTAAAGGAGAAATATGTTGATTCAAAATTTCAC
>BRDA01029350.1:0-23857 GCA_036984385.1 Crenuchus spilurus | reverse complement strand
TGGCAACGGCGGATGGCACGGTGGATTGCGTTCACTGACAATGCTTTCTGGAAGTATTCCTGAGCCCATTCTGTTATTTCCTTGACAGTGGCATTCCTGTATGAGGTGCAGTGACGTTTAAGGGTCGGGGAATCACAAGCTTCCAGTAGAGTTTTACGGCCTTGACCCTTACGCACAGCGATTGTTCCAGATTATTTGAATCTTTTGATGATGTTATGCACGGTTGATGATGATAACTTAAAAGTCTTTGCTATTTTACGTATATGTACGTCATGTCATGTTCATTGCACAGGCCTGCTGTTTATTCATCTGTCTACATTACGCTGCTATTTAGCTCTCTCGTGTTTCCCAGTCATTCTTTGTCTTCAAGTCAAAGTATGATTTTCACAATATTTAAACCATATAGTCTAGTCATAGCAATGGTCTTCATTTTGTTTCATTGTTTTCTGGAACTCTTTGTAAAACATTGTTTATATTGTCTGTTAATGATTTTTTCCAGATTAATTTCTGAACACCTTTTCTCAGATGTGCTGATATTTTTGCACACAATACTGCAAATGACAGAAAATTCAAAGTGAAGCCAATTTTTGGAACTTCAGCATCCTCAGATATGCCATGTTGTTACATCACTGTGCTTACTGTACAGTAAAATGTCTTTTAATGGTGTGCATCTGCTTGCAGGAGGCTCTGTATGATTCATGCTTCATTTCGTATTTAAAGCTTCACAATGCTGCTGCCGTCCTGGAAGCTGTGAGCATGTTTCGGCCATTGTCTGCCTACCTACTGACTCTTATTCACTCCACCTTTAATGCCGTGTTGTGGAAAGGCAGTTTAATGGGATTGCAAAAAGGCTATTCTCTCCCCCTTGTCATGATGTCCATGTTAAACAAATCTCCTCTCCAGTCCGCCTCTTCAGTAGATGATGTGCTGCAAGATGATGCAGCTTATTCTGAGGATGTTGTACTCTGTGCTGGGATCGAGAGCTCTCCAACCCACATATGAAGTGACTACGCTGTCATAACATTTCTGCATCTTACTAAAAGTCCTCTTGGAAACTTTTCTTCAATATACAGCAGAGAACACAGAGAAACAGTGACCTTAAAATTGACTTCAGCTGTCAGAGGACCAGCACAGAGAACAGGAGAGGCATGTGTGATGCTGACTTTGCAGGAAAAAACTTTAACACAACTAATTGCTGAGCAAAACTATTTTATTATTCCACTTTTTAGAAAGTACTTTTTTATTTATACTGTATCTTCCTGACTACAACCACAAATCAGAAGACGCTGGGACAATGTGGAGAAAAACTCTCTTTCTTGTGCTTACTTTGACTTTTATTTTGTTGGAGACCATATGAACACAAGATCTTTCATACTTTGTCTGGTTATGTTAGTGTTGTAGTCAAGACCGCACTGTCCGAGTCCAAGACCTTCCCGAGACCACAGGGCACCAACACCGAGACAAGACCAAGACTTTGTGGAGTCGAGTCCAAGACCAAGTCCAAGTCATTTAGAGGTCGAGACCGTGACAAGACCAAGACCAATGGACACCGAGACCAGGTCGAGACCAAAATAACAAATAAGAGGCCTTACAGATAAACTAACATCAACACTGTGCCCAGACCAGTACTAAACAAAAAATAAGCCAGGACTAACTAGCCAATATACTCAAATTAATCAACAACAACGAAAATTCAAATAAATATCAAATTTATTATGCATTTTTAGAACAGTGCATTATTAACACAGAAATTCAAAAACGCTGTCTAACAGGATTTTACCTGCACAGGTAACAAGAAAATCAAAAAGTTACCACCACAAAAATTTAATTTAAGCACTTTTCAAGCTCTTTCAACACATTGTCAGGTGTTTTCAAGCACCATACAATTAGAAACAAATCCATATAGTCATTACATATTCAAGTATTTTTCTACCATAGCTTCAACAACACACAAAAAAACAATTCAGTGTGCAAACTCCAGGACTACATTTGCAGAAGAACTCGTGATTATTAAATCCAAACTTTATGACCGATGAAGTGGCGGACATGTCGGCGCAGAAGACAGCCTAGCCTGTACTGGCAGCCGGTCTTGTGTCGAGACCGGTATAGCCAATAGTGTTGCTTGTGTATGTGTGTGTGTGTGTGTTTGGTTGTATCAAAAGTCACTCAGACAGGGCTCCAACAATGTTGTGCAGAGGCGAGACCAAGAAAGATTGTCCCGAGATCAAGACAAAGCCGAGTAAACATGAAACTGAGATAGTGACAAGACCGAGTAAAAATGCGTTCAAGTTCGAGACGAGTCCAAGACCTTGAAAATGCGGTCTCGAAATCGGTCTTGGTACCACAACACTAGGTTATGTGTTAATATACAGACATTCCTACATTTCAGACTTGTAACACATTCCAAAAAAGCTGGGACAGTAAAGTATTTGCTACTTTATAATGTCATTTCTCCTCACATTTAAAAGATGTTTTAGCACTGAGGTCTTAAGGTGTACAACACTGCAGGGTTGTCATTTCTAAATTCTTTGACATTCTCTACTGACGACAGAACATGACTACAGACAGGACAGCCAGTACCCTCTTCTTCTACTGACATGTCTCTGTAATGTGTGCAGCATTCATTCATTCATTCATTCATTATCACACCCGCTTAATCCTTATTAGGGTCGCGGTATGTGCTTTAATATTGTCTTTTTGATAAATGCAAGACATCCCTGTGGAAGATGTATGATGTCCCCCCTACAATGACAGACTCTGTCTTTTGGACTTGTTACTGATACAGTCTGGATGGTTCTTTAAGTTTTTGTTCTGGATCACACAGCATCCATTTGTTCTAAAAAAGTTCTGAATACTGCTGGTTCTGATCACAGTACGTGTCCACCGTGTGCTGGTCCAGATGGATGTGAGCTCAGAGAAGTGGACTCTGCTTGTGGTGAACATAAGACTTGTATTACACAGTAAAGGTGTAAGTGGTGTTAGTGAATGTAACTCTGTATTGTAGTGACTGATAAAGGTTTACTAAAGTCAGCTCTGCTCCATGTACTTCAATCTGATAAAGATGAATGATTGTTGTTGATGCAGTGCTGTCTGAGGGATCAGAGATCACAGCTGTTCAGTTTAGACTTGTGTCCTTTACTCACTGAAATTCCTCCAGATTCCTGCAGTTGTTTTATATGTCTTTGCATATTTTTGCATCTTTTTTAAACATGGGTATGAATGAACAATGCTTTCCTCTTCCTAAAACATCTATGGGCATCTGTGAGCATGACTTCCCAAATGCTGCCTGGCACTAGCAGCTTGTTCTAGCAGATTTAAACTGCTGTAATATTAAAAGTTTGCTAGTTAACTGGTTTAAAGCAAATAAGCACTGTTATAGATCAAAGTTATTTTGTATGATGTGTTTATTGATTAAAATTAACTGGTTAAATGACATTATGTAACAACATCACTTTGTATTGTTGTGACTTTGTATTTGTATTGCAGCTTTTAAAGTGAACAGCCGTTAGAAAAATTTCATTTCATACAAGTTTCAGCTACAACCGTATGAATATTTTTATTGGAGGAGAAGTGCTCAGTAATCAGTAATAATGGAGCACATAGGACCAGCTCATCTCCGACATGTTACTGATTATGACTTGTCAAGAGGTCAGGCTTTGAGTTTGAAGGTGCTGATTGCAATATCTTCCAGAAGTCCTCTACAAATTGCTGTAACCTTGGAGTTGGTAATTACTTATGACTGCCATTAATCTGCTAGTAAAATAAGGGGCCCTCTCAACTCGTGACACGGCGACATCTTTAATAAGATTTGCACCCGGAGGCTAAGCAGAGGGTAATGACGAATGTCTGTGATGACTTCTAGATTTCTTTGTGCTGGCTGAGTGAGTCTCAGTGGGATCCAGAGCTGATCGTGTTGACAGCTTTACGAGCGAGAAGCACCATGTCCTTACCTCCATCTGCTCGGTCCATACACAACCCTGCCCTGACTTTGAACACTGATGTGTCCAAATGTTTGTGGACAGCCCTTCTGTAATGAGTGCATTCAGCTGACACAGATGTACACACAGCTTGTTTAGTACTTCCAATAGAATAGGACTAAACTGAACCTATTCTCACCGTGTCTAATGCCAGCTATGTTCTAGAGGGGTAAAAAGCCCCACCAGCACTGAACTGTTCCACTGCTACATCCAGTATGTTTGGGATGAGTTGGTGGAGTTGGGGATGAGGTGGTGATGGTGATTATCCAACATCATGACTGCTCAGCAATTCTTACAGCAATGCTCCAAAAGCCTTTACAGGACAGTAGAGAGGGTTACTCCAACAATCAAGTCTTTGTAAAACCCCAGTGAATGAGCAGGTGTCCCAGTACTTTTATGCCACATCTAGTGAAGCTTAGTTTTGTTTGATGGACTTGTGACTGCCCATCTTTCTTCTGATGAGGGTCCAGAGGCTGTCAGTAGGGTTCAGGTCTGGAGATTTTTTTTATTTTTTATATAATTTATTTCTAGGTTTTTGCCAATTTTTATCCCCTTCCTAATGTAGCCAATTAGCCCATCCCCTCCTTTAGGCCTCTCCCCATCACTTTTGCAATGTCCCTGACTCTAGGAGGGTGCAAGCAAGCACAAGCGTCCTCCACTGCGTGTGATGCAGCCACCACCTCTTTTCGAACCACCGCTGATACACCATCACTGGAGAGCCTAACGCACTTGGAGGAAGGCACACAGGGTCCCCAGCTCCAATTGGACCAATCAGTAGACGCCTGAGCCAGCAGACATTGCAACGTGAAAGTAATAGGGAGAGTGAGAGCACCATCTACCCGCCCAGAGAGAGCACTGCCAATTTTTGCTCTCTTGGGCCCCGGCTGTTGATGACAAACAGCATGACCGGGATTCGAAGTAGGTCTGGAGATTTGAAGTAGTTCAGAGCCGCACACCAGAATTCAACAGAATTCAACTCAACTCCAGAAATATTTTCTCCCTTATTCAAAATGAACACATTAAAAGAACCGTACATGCAGTGAGCTTTCAGTTTCCTTTAGTAAAATGCAGAATCAATAGATATTGGCTCCCCAAACTGCAGCCTCTCCCTGGTGATGAGAATGATGGCACTCGTTCTGTAGTGTTTCACAAGGTTGGAGAACACTTGTCGAGGAATCTTGGACAACTCTTCCATGCAGAACATTTCCATCTCATTGAGATTCCTGGGTTTCCTCTTGTGAACCGCCCTCTTGAGTGAAGACCACTGTAATGGTTATTTTCAGAATAGCTCTGCAATTACACACAACAGTATTCTACAATATAAACTGCACTGCTGACAAAGTTTCACTGCCAGTTTTGTTTGTATAAAGATGAAGTGTTTAGATTTGATGCCAAAGGTATTAGAGCAACTGACTTTGCAGGGATGGGCACAACTGGGAAGATTGGCAGCAGTTTTGAATGTTTTTCATTTAAACTGTCATTGACGAGAGGTTGGTGCTGTAATATGAGACACTGGCACCAGTGTGCTGAGGTCGTAAGCCTAACTATTGATGCTCGGTACCAATATCTCAATTACAGCATCACCATCGAGTGTATTATTGTGATTATACCACAGGTCTGTCATCACTGGTTATTGTTAGATTTTAAGATAAAAAATGACTTTTAAATAAATAAAGTAGCTCTTCTATCAGACACTCCACTCATACATCATCATCATCACACTGTGTACATCAGTCATAATACTTCAGGATCATCATTTCCTCAATAACAGACAAACACAGATATTCTGAGTTAAAGATGGTGTTTGATTGTGTAAACTGTGAGTCTTTCACATCTGATTGGAGGTTCAGCTCTGCTGGTAGAAAGGATCCATTTCCTTGTTGTTGATTGAAAACTGACTTTTTCATTCTGTAAATACAGCAAAGTTCCAGTTATGTGACTGTACTGACTTCATTTCAATAAAGTATTATGTGGAGGAGTAATACTTAAGAGCTTTGGTCAGAGTGCCTTTATTGTGCAATATCAGAACTGAGAGAACAGCTCTCAGCCAATCAGATTGCAGGGTTGGAACTAAATCTGGTATAATGGTGAATAAGCTTTCTCACTGTAGAACTTCAAATTTTATGGAAATGGTCTTATAACTATAAATAAATGCTTCTCTAAGATCTTTGTCTTTCCTCTTTTCTTGACCTGAACACTCCAGACCAGCAAGATACCCAAACATCTGCTGGTATAGATATGCTCACACCTGCTGATGATCAATTTACCATTTATCACATGAGGGTGTAATGACTGCTGACTATATGTGTTATATGTTTGGTTATATGATTAAAACCTCTTTAAAAACACTTGTTAGTAGTAAAATACAATGTTAAGGGAAACCTTAAACCCTGGACCGAAACATCTCAAATGAATTTAGTCTGAATATTGAATGTTAGTGTATTGCTCTTCAGAGCTACAGAAAGTGTGTCAGAGACTTAATTTTGTGGTTCACGGTGTTTGCATGAGGTTGGTTGCTGAAAATATGAAGTATACTCACAGAAAAAGCCACAGAATTCAATTTCAACCCAGGAGATTTTTTTGGAAACTGCTGGTAATCAAATAAAATGTGTTGAAACACTTTGTGTAATGAGGACAAAATGCCCCAGCTTATTATTTCACTTTTATATGAATTATGATATGTGTCACAACTTTCAGGTTTTGTTTATGTCAGTCAAATGCAATCATTCATTATAAAGTGTGTGAATATCTGTTTTTTCTGTCTTTAACACAGCAGAAAGGTTGTATTTAACCAGTGAACACCACTCGCTTTCATTATAACACACCTGACATACAGTGATGGTTGAATGTTTATGAAAATTTTAAGATTTTCAGCATAAATTTGACCTCAAACGTCATCAGATTGTCCTAAAAGTAGAGAAAGAGAACCGCTTGTAAACACAATATTTGATGTGGTAATTTATTTATCGACACCACTGTGGATTCTTTACTAAAATTGACATTATTATTATTATTATTATTATTATTATTATTATTATTATTATTATTATTATTATTATGAGAGGTAGCACGGTGGCTTGGAGGTTAGCATCTCTCAGTGCTGAGGTCTTGGGTTTTAGGAGTATGCATGTTCTCCCTGTGTGTACGAGGGTTTCCCAAAACATGGAGGTAGAAGATGGATTGATGGATTATTATTGATTAAATATCAAGAGAAGACAGTAGCAGAAATGTGTAGAACGTAGCTCTCAAACTATCATTTGGATGGTTTCCTCTACCGGCAAACATACTGGCAGGTCATTTTTGACTCTGAAGACAACAGAAGGGTTAATAAAATTGTGTAAGATACAAAAGTGCCTGTCCCAGCTGGATAATATGGTTATACTTATTGAAGAGTGAGTTCATTTCCCACTAGATGTTGAGAACGAGTACAGCCAAACTGAAAGCCTGAAGCTGATCTGAAGACAGAAGATATCTCAGCACCTTTTAGCCACGATTGGCATTTCCATCTTTTATTGCTCCCATGTAGTCCACAGTGCGACTTTATAGAGGATGACACAAGCTGTCCTTGCTTCATTTGCATTCAGACCTGACTCCCGTATGTGTGATTAGCCTGCTGGCTCCTCCCGGGTGGGGAAACGTGAGTAGAAGGGCTCTGTTTGTGAAGACAGAGTGATGTGTTTAGTCTGAGGGATGGTAATGTTGGGGCTGTGTGTAAAGCCATTAATGAAAGCCAGTGGCTGTGTGACATGTTAGTGTCTCTGTGGCTCAGAGTGGATGTGGCTGACAGGTGGAGGCAGGTAACCCAAGTCAGAGTCACAGTGTAAGGCAGAGAGTGCCACCTCCTGCATGCTTCCTTTAACAACGTCACCCCATTATCTGCCCACATACCACTGTAGTGAGCATCTCCATGGAAATCTAGTCCAGTCTCTTCTTGTCAAGCACAGTTGTATCTCCTAAATGCTCTGCAGTATAACAGTCATCATTATGGTGAAGAGCATGTCTAAAGCAACAATACCATGTAATGATGTTACCCTCCTCAGATAAACAGTGGAACAGAGCTCTTCTCACAAGGTAGTGACAACTTAAAACATAAAATATGTTATAATAATCACACTTAAAGTTACATATTTCAAGCCTTTCCTTGTCTTATATGATGGTCAGTAGTAGTTGGCACTGTGAGCAGCTGCTGGGCATCTCCATAAAGCTTGTCAGTAGATGGAAACATGAAACGCTCTAAAATCTCCTGGTAGGTGTTGACTTTGGACTAAACACAGTGGACCAACAGCAGCAGCTCAAACCATCACAGACTGCAGAAACTGCACACTGGACTTCAGACAGCTTGGGTTGTGTGTGTCTCAGACTCTAGGAGCTGATTTACAAGTGAAATGTACAGAAAAGAGAAGTTCTGGTTCTGCTTAGTCCAGGTAAGACACTTCTGATGTTGTCTCTGATTCAGGAGTGTTGATATTAGGAATGTGGCAGCTGTTTTTAATGTGTGACTGTGTAAATGAGGCAATACTGAGCTTGACCTGCTGTATTATTGTTTATTTCTCAATGACAGATTGACACTTTGCTCTGCAGCACATTAGAGGAGTCGAGCAGTGGATCGGCACCACACAGTTTGATCTGCAGAACTCTGGTATGGGGTAAAATGAGCCTCAGTGTTTTTTAATTAATTAGTCACAGTGTGGCTTCCCTGCACCAACAGGCTGACTCAGCAGGTGCAAATAGCAGTTATGGTCATATTCTTATTTCATTTGACCCTCCATAGTGTAGTTATCACATAATATTTATTTTATATAAGCAAACTTCTGGACTTTTTGTCATTACTGTGTGATTAAAAGATTAGTCCTAGTATCATACATCACCATATATATGTCAGCAAAACCCAATAAAGCTGCATTTAGAACTTAATTATGATGGGATTTGGGACATTACGGTTTGAAAGTATGCTAACCTAGTCATAAAATATCACAATTTGACAAAATCCTCCCCAAAAATCTTTATTATTGAGGTGAGGAGAGGTGAAAAAGTACCTTTGTACCTTTCTGTGTCTGAAACGAGCAGATTTAATCCCCTAAAGTTTAATCCCCTACAATAGTGATGCTCAGTTCTGGTCCTAAAGAAATCTGTGCACCTCAGGTTCTTTTGTCAAGCAACACTTATCACCTGGACAGCAACATTTAGTGGAAAAGATACAAATATGACCTCCTGTATATAATACAAACTCAAATTAGAAAACATTAACCCTGAACGTTTCATGTTTTGTCTGGTTATATAGGTACCTAATCCTTTCTCATCCTTTTCTTGTCAAACTGGAGATCCTCTGCCCATCTTTAGGTAAATGTGGCACTGTATTTTCACACACTAGCGGGCAGTGGGCACACATGTGACTAGAGTAGCGGGCAGCCCAATCATCCATGGCACTCAGGGAGCAGATGGAGTTTAGGTTCCATGCTCAAGGGCCAAAGGGCTCAATAGGTGACCTTTGAATCCCAAACCTGCCTTTCAAACTTTAGGCTATGGTCCCTAAAACAAGAGAGATGATATTCTGATCCTATCTCCACCCTCATCAGTGAAATGTCTGTACAATAGTTCAGCCAGACCTCTGAGAAAGAACTTAATAAGACTGACCTTTAATTCAACCTCAAAGAATAGAGATCATGCAGATGAACTGAACAGCTTGGCCCCACAGAGAGAATCTGGGCTGCCCAAAGGTACATAATTATTATTAAAGTTTAGCTCTTATCCTACTGGTCATTTCAGCCAGTTTGGGTCAGATATTTTTCCCTGTCCATCCCCAAAGGCGACCATTTCTAACATTCCTCTAAAAGCTTTCCAGTTGGCCGGGCAGGTGAGCCGAGGTCGTGGTGTGATGGGTTTGGATGCTCGTTGTGGCAGACACTGTAATTTACCTGCCTTACCTGAAGCCATGCTGCATTCTCCGACAGGAAGTAATGTCAGGATACGACAGACAGCCCAGCCCCAAGCAGCAGAGAACAGGAGGCAGCGCTATACCCCTCGCCCATCAGCGCCCCCCTCCATTCTCCCCTGTGCTTTCACTCCGTTTGCACTAATCTCCTCCACCATTATCCGCATGTCCTTTCTGCTCTCAATTCTTTCTCTTCTCTCCTCCGTACCCTCTGTAGACCCCAGCGCTTCATGGTTCTCTAAATGAGATTATTTGCTGTAAAGTGATATGAGAGGGCCTCCAGTCTGAAGATAAGTGTCATTAAGTTATCAAACGGCTGGGGAACTTAGACCAGTGAGGCTGCTTCGTTATTCTCTTTCCATATTTCACTTCTCTTGTCCTTGTTCTCGGTTCCTCATGTATTCTCAAATCTCCGGTTTGCATGGATAGCTCCACATCTCCTCACTTCTCTGCACTTCCTATTTTACCTCCCCCCTCCCTCCTTTAGATCCTTTAGGACTGAAGATAACAATAAGATTATCCATGGCTTGTTTATGGCGATTTGTGAAAATGTCATTATTAATGTCTTTATCATTGATAATGAATGTTTGAAATGTTTGATTGTTATTTTTAATAAATGCCATCAAGTCAATTCTGGACCATATGGATAATGTTTCTCCTGTATTCTCTTTGAGTCTTAATTCATGATTCATTTTTCTGAATGTATCCATCCATCTTGTTGCTAGTCCTCTTCCTTGTTTACCTTCAACTGTTCTAGCATCTCAACTGAGCTGGTTCTTCTCATAATGTATTCAGATCCAGTTTGGTAATCTGGGCTGAAAGCTGAGCTTTGATTTGGTCCAGAATCTATTTATCTCTAAAAGCTGCCCTCAAAGTTCTCCAAAGTCCTGCTTTTTATTGTCCAGTTAAAAAACCACAGAGAAGACCATCAATGGAACTATTGTAGTCTTAGTTTGAATGACTTCTCCAGGTTCTTCATCCTTGTTCTGAGTGTCAGCCTGATACAGTTTGGTTAATGATTGATCCAAAAACTGTCCACCACTTCAACATTTTTTCCATCAGCACTACAGTTAATGCTCTTTCCTGTTGTTGACTTTTATCTTCACAATGAGTTGACATCCCATCTTTTCACCCTGCTCTTTAACTTAAAAGAACCTTAACATCTTCCTGATGTTCTGCTATGAGTATTGTGTCATCTACCTATTGAAGGTTATTGATGTTTCTTCCTCAAGCCTTGGTTATCATCATCCAGTCATTTTAATATGTTCAATGTAGAGGTCAATAGCATTGGTGATAGAGGACATCCTTGTTTAGCTGCTTTGCCAATGGTGGACAAGTCTTCACTTGTCCATTTCTTTTGCCATAGATTAGCATTCAGTCTATAATGTGTAGTAGATTTAAAAGCTGCCACAATAACATATGGATCTCAGTATTCTTCAATAAAAACAGCATAAGGTTGGAATTCATTAACTTTAACCCAGAAAATCTCTCTGCACAGTTTGCATATTTATTTCTGATCCATTCAGCACACACCTTTCTTCCAGGCACTTTCTGCATATTAAAGTGAGGATAAGACTATAAAACCTAAAGAATTATTTGATGAAATGCCACAGAAAGACAATTTACATATTATAAAGATTCAGATACAGTACATGCATACTTATCCCCATAAGAAAACTCAAATGTCCAGTAGCTGTCACAATGGGTGAACAAAGATGAATTATTGCACCTACATTACATGAATAAATAAAAATTTAATCAAATAGAAAAATGTGGTCATTATTCTTAACATGCAATAACAAATAGACATTTTAAGCACCCCTGCATCACTGCATCACTACACCAATAAACCCATCGGTGTTTGCCATGTAGCTCTTGACCCCTTCCAGCACCCCTATGTCAACAGTTTTAAGTTTGGGATGTACTATGACAGGCCATTAGCCTGCGATATGTAGTGTATAATGCAGCCTGAACCCCGCAGCTTCAGAAGGACTCCTTAACGCTCTATTTCCCTGGCCCCTACTGCTCTCCACCTGTGGCTCATGCCTAATGGCAGGGCTCGCAGGCAGCAGGTAGCCCTCACTTAATAATGACAGATGGCACCCTGCTGGTTCATGCATGGCTGGATATGAGCACTCAGGAGAAAGAGGAGGAGGAAGACGGGATGGTCTTAAGGGTGAGGGTGAAGTCCTCGGCCCAGCTGGAGGTCCAGCCATCTCTATACATGTAGTATGAGTGGGTTACTGCACAGAGAGGTTATGATGCTAGAGGTTCAGTCCCACCTCCACATGAAACTACTTTTGTTTCTATTTCTTCCACACACTGCGGGCCAGAAGATTTCATGTGAAGGCGATAAGAATGAACTGCTGATTAATGCAAGCTAATTTTTTCTTTACTTAAACACAGTATTTGTTTTAGCTCCAGGTCTATTGTATTTCAACAAATATCTTCCTTTATTTACTTCTAAAAACAAGGCTGGAGAAACGCCTCCATAGACTGAGCTGAGAAACTGAGAAACAACCGTATAAAGCAACACATTTGAATGCTCTAAAAGTGGCATTGTTGGGACACAATGGGATCAGAAGCACCGCTGTTTGGGCTCATGGGGGTAGAATAGAACTGGAAAGGTTTTACAAATTTAGATTGTTGTTTTAAATAATCGGTTCTCAGCTTTGTTTGATGCCTGAATACTAGATGGTTTAGCAACAGAATACAAAACAAAACATTTCTGGATTTCTAAAAGACAAAGTGTTCCACCTTATAACTTCCTCTTAATATCACTCAGCCTGTTTTTACACTTGTTCAGTGTGTTTGTGTTCTTCTCCAGGAACATTCCCTCCACTTAAAGTACATTTTTAGGTAATTTACTGCACTCCTTTTTCAAGAATTCAGCCTCACCACAACTCAAATGTATTAGTCAAATCTCCAACGTCTCTGCACTGATCAACTTCAAGCTACAATTACAGAGTGTAGTTCATCTGTTTCTCTGTGTATTATCACTCAGGTCAAGACCCCCCACAGAGCAGGTAGATCATTCTCAGTGACACTGACGTGGCGGTGGTGTGTTAGAGCTGCTGGAGAAGCTCACTCTCTACTCTATTAGACACGCCGACTGTCAGGCTTAAGAAAAACTGAGACACACATAAAAGTAAAATGACTTTACTGAAAAACGAATGAATGGTTCCAAACCATACAGAAAAAACAATGCCAGAGGGAAATACCAAAGAGTAGTCAACAAATAAGCAATAGGTCACAAACAAAAGATAATAAACAGAAAACAAACAGATCAAACGGGGCTAGACGAGAGCGCAGTCAAAGAAGGAAAACGGGTCCTACATGTAATGGAGACAAACAAATATAACTCTTAGTACTCACTGAAAAACAGAAAACAACAGACGTGTGCTTACAAACAGTGTATATGAGTCTCGAGCATTCTGGGTCCATGAGTCAAGAAGTGTTGGAGGGTGGCGTGACACTTACCTTGTTGGTCTTGTAGATGTAAAGTTAGAGACAGCAGCTCAGCACAGTTTGTGTTGGTCCTCTAGTCCTGACACTGAGGTGTTCAATAACATCAGCAGCTCTAACACACCACCACCACATCAGTGTCACTGAGAATGATCCACCAGTTTTGTGGTGGTTCTGATCAATGAAAAACAACAAAGTCTACAGGGAAACAGGAGGACCAGTGCAAAGTTATTTCCCAGTCCTTGGCATTAGTGCATGGATTTAGTACTAGTTTTAATTTCAACAATTTGCTGTTTTATTTCAATTTAATCCTCAAACTGTTAAGAACTGCAGTAGATATGCAACATTGGTTGAAATGTTTTGATGATTTCATGAAATATGCTCTTTATAATCACTGAAATTAGTATATCATCAATGCCTCAGTAGGTGGATGGAAGTTTTAACAGTAGTTTCTAACAGGATGTTTATTATTTACTGCTCCAATTAATATTTGTAGTGGAATTATGACAATGTGAGAAATTAATTATTGGAAGATTTGGATTAAATAAACTATTAAATGCGGGGTTTTTTTTATTTTAAGTTTACAAATAGAACTTATATGGCCTTCTAACTGGTCTTAAATGTGATATATCTGTCATTATAATGTATTGATGAAAGTCTGAGCATACACAAACATGTTATAATACATTAATACATTATAAATGACTCAAATCTGTTATAATAGTAAAGATAAGTAACAGATGAGCAGTTAACAGTAATTTTAGCATGTCTCAGTGTCAAGTCAAATACATAATAGCCAGGCCCCGAGTAGCGCTGACACTATGACCAGAGAATCGCAAGTTCGAATCCCGGTCATGCTGTTTGCCATCAACAGCTGGTGCCCACAGAGAGCAAAATTGGCAGTGCTCTGGGCGGGTAGATGGTGCTCTCACTCTGCCTGTCATTCAAGCATTGCAATATCCGCTGGCTCGGGCATCTACTGATTGGTCCAATTGATCCTCCTAGAGTCAGGGACAATGCAAAGTGATAGGGACAGCCATTAATGGGTTGGGTTAATTGGCGACTACCATATTGGGAAAAGGTAAAAATTGGCAAAAAAATGTTAAAAATAAATAAAAAATACATCATAGCTATGTCATGATAATGGATTATAATGTGTTATGAATGTGTTCATAGAGTCATATATACATGACAGTCATAAAAATTGTGATCACGACTCATGTCTGTGAGTTTGGAAAACTTTGGGCTAAACTGAGAAGTTGGAGTTGCTGAAAAAAATGAGTGCAGTAAGTTACCTTCAAATTTTAAGTGGGTCTGACTTATTTTTATTATTTACAGTGTGTGGATGCACTCTATCTCTACATCTCACTCTTTCTCCATTCTCTTCCCACAGTTACATACAGTGTGCAAGGACTAGTGTTGTTGGGTTGCTGTTCAGTCCTTTTCATTGAGTAGATTGTCAGGGACACACGAGTGGGTGGATTTGTTGCTGTCAGCATGTGCAAACCTTCTGCACGTGAAGAGGAACTGAACACAGCCAAGGTCTGATATAATTTAACGAAACCTGAACTGCCTCAGCTGGGCGCCACCATCTGGAGCAGGAACTTTTAAACACAGTTATTATCTGATTTTAAGCTTAGAAAAGACTAAAACTGGTATTTAGGAGTCAGGAGAATCAATGAAACTTATAACTGGGTAGGTGTGTCTGTTTCAGAAAATATACTCTAAAGAATTAACAATAATAGTGTTAAAATGAACAATAAGGGTACATCTATTAACCTATTAATTAATATTTATGCATATATTCATTAATTCATCAATTATCTTTCAATTTAAACCAAGCCATCATTAATAATTATAAAATAATTATTATTTTCCAAAAAATAAAAGGGTAAAACAGTGGATTTTAGGAAGTCCAAAACGTAAGCATGGTGGAGGTCAGGACAAGGAACAAATACCTGAGTTGGCATCTGGGCAAAAAGCTGGACTTGAACTGTAACAAGCAAAATGTCACATCACTGTACCAGGAACCTCACACGCCCTGTACACAACACTGTAACCATGTTCAGTATCAGATTGATCTACTGTATCTATGTTGTGTTAAAGAGCATCATCTGAGATCTTTCTTACCCACTGCAATAAGACTCTACAACAAGTCTCTTGACAGCAGAGACTGCTCTCCTCTCTGAACTGTGCTGAATTACATCATAACACAATATACAGTTTATTATATGCCTCTACTGATGCACACTGGGTAATATTTCAAAATCTTATCATATTTTCTGTTTAATTAATTCCCTTCATGATGTTTAACACAATATCAAAAGTCTCTCTCATGTAATCGTCATAAATGCATAACTAGCTCTGTTCTGGTGCCCTGCTGTGGTAATGCTGGGTACCTGTAAGCCCATCCTGACCTCTGAGAAGCTGGGAAGAGTACTTTACACAACAGCACCAGAGTGTGTGAGTGTGTGTATGTTCAGTCACACAGAAACAGCCTTCAGTAGAACTGCACTAATGGAAGGCAATATGAGTCTCTTCACGTTTTCACAGGTGCTTACAAATGCATACGCATGGTTCATACCTACTTCTGTAGACTCTGTCCACACTGACTTCCCTTTGGCATCCTGTGGTCCTGAAGCTTCATACATTATGGAGAGTCGATCTTTACTGAATGGATATCCACAGACCCCTCCACTGCAGTGGGTGCGGGTGCTTTGAGGGATGCTGTTCTGATGAGCTTTGGGAAAACGTAGTAGAAGTCTGGGTTTCTGTGTTCTGTGTGGCTACTGACAGAAACCCTCCTGAGGCTCTCTCAACAAGCTAAGCCATGTTTCTACAGAGTTGAATCTGCTGTCCATGGATATGGGGTGGTTTCTCTTTTTATTAATATAAGCAACATTTTAGCCAATTTGGGCATAGATGATGAGGGACATTAGGTTTTGGTCAGAGGCCAGCAGTCTAATGGTCTCACTGCTCTAACATACCTGATTCCCTTCATCAGTGACCAGGTTCGGCTGGGGTGTTTGAGCAAAGAAATCACCAAACTGGGCTGGACTCTGTCTCTCCAGAATCAGAATCAATAATTCCTGATGTAGACAATTGTGCAGTTGGCATTCTTCTCTTAAGACACCGAACTACTTTGTTTAAAGTGACCCTGTGTGATGAAAAACATTTTTCTAATGACAGTATCACTGTTTCTAAAACATGTTTAGTTTATTACTATAATCTAATAACACAATATCACAATAATAATACAGTTAAAACTGAAGTTGTATTTCCTGAAGAAAATGCAAAATAGTTCCCTAGCAAAGGTAGATCATACTTCCTGGCTGTTGTTACATGGTCAATAAAGTGCAACTACTTTACTAAGCTGTTGCTAGGCTGTTGCTACATGGTTGCTAGGCTGCTGCCACATGGTTGCTATGTGGTTTTTAGGCTGTTGCTATGTGGTTGCTAGGCTACTGCCACATGGTTGCTATGTGGTTGGTAGGCCATTGCTATGTAGTTACTATGTGGTTGCTACACAGATGCTAAGTTGTTACTATTCTGTTACTATGTAGTTGCTAAGTGACTGCTATGTGGTTGCTAGGCTGTTGCCACATGGTTGCTATGTGGTTTTTAGGCTGTTTCTATGTAGTTGCTATGTGTTTGTTAGGCTGCTGCCACATGGTTGCTTTTCGGTTGGTAGGCCAATGCTATGTAGTTGCTATGTGATTGTTACATGGATGCTAAGTTGTCACTAGGCTGTTACTATGTAGTTGCTAAGTGGTTGCTATGTGGTTACTAGGCTGTTGCTGTGTGGGTGCTGTGAGGTTTTTAGGCTGTTGCTATGTAGTTGCTATGTGGTTGTTAGGCTGCTGCCACATGGTTGCTTTTCGGTTGCTAAGCCATTGCTATGTAGTTGCTATGTGGTTGTTACATGGATGCTAAGTTGTCACTAGGCTGTTACTATGTAGTTGCTAAGTGGTTGCTATGTGGTTACTAGGCTGTTGCTGTGCGGTTGCTGTGTGGTTGGTAGCCTGTTGATATGTAATACATAGTTTCTTGGGTTAATGCCTAGGATTTGTTTTGTTTGTCTTTAACATTGTATATGACATTTTTAGTTATTAAACAAACAGAACTTAATGAACTAATCTAACACTGACCTCACATTCAAGCCTGAAATACAGTTTATAGTTTATTTATAAAACACTATTGTTGTTGGGTCAACTTATACACAGCAAAAAAATGACAGCAAGTGAAATCAAAATGTCTAATATTTTTTTAATTTCTCACTCGATAATCAAACAAACAAGTAAACAAATAAATAAAGTAGTTATTTGTTGAGTACTGAATTGGTTTTGGTTGTGTTCTGGTGTGGGCTTTTCCCAGCAGGCCTCAAATGCCAGCATCCTTGGGAGAGAGATGAGATTTAGCTCTGTGGTTGGACTGTGTACTCAAGCAAGAGGGACGTTTCAGAACCCCCAAGGCCACCAAACCCAAAATTTCCCGATGCTGGTTTGAGCTTACAGCAGCAAACTGGTATCGCTTACAGAACAAAGAACAACGCCAACAAACCCCTGACCCTGACGTTCAGTAATAAAGTGATGGCTGAATCCTCCCAGAGCTCACGATGGGAGAATGTTTAAATGTGATAAACTTTGGAAACAATATCTGTGTGTGTTGCACCACTACTCATATGGTGACAGTTAATTGTCTCACACTCAGGTGTGTGTGTGTACCTGGGCTGTGTTTGTATTGCACTGGTGAGAGACCATCTTTTTCTCTCAGCTAAAAATTGTTCCCTGTAATCTCATTTATCTAGAAGGAGAGAATCCCTCCCCTCTAAATGTGCTCTCTACAGATGAGTCATCTGCTGGAAATTTAGGTACCACAGCTCCATCTCTTGATCTGGGTGTGTAACAGCAGCACATTCCTGCTGAGAACTGAGGATGGAAAAATGTTTTACACCAAGTGTTAATAAATACACACATCTCCAGTTTAGCGCCACTGTCCATCCATCTGCACATTGTACAGATTGTAGTCCATCTGTTTCTCTGTAGATTTTGTTATTCTTCAATAGTCAGGACCCTCACAGAGTAGGTGGATCATTCTCAGTGACACTGATGTGGTGGTAGTGTGTTAGTCTGCGCTGTTAAACACCTCAGTGTCACTACTGGAGTGAAAATAGTGCAGCAACCAGCCAACAGTGTCAGGACTAGAGGACCAACACAAACTGTGCTTTACATCTACAAGGTGGACCAACAAGGTAGGTGTGTCTAATAGAGGACAGTGAGTGTATATCAGACATATACATAGCACTTCTCCTTTACCAAGATAATCCATCCACCTCACAGGTGTGGCATATAAAGATGCTGATTAGGCAGCATGATCATTGCACAGGTGTGTCTTAGGCTGGCCACAATAAAAGGTCACTCTAAACTGTGCAGTTTCATCACACATCACAATGCCTCATATGTCACAGAGGGAGCATGTACTTGGTATGCTGACTGCAGAAATGTTTAATCAGAGCTGTTGCTCATGAATTGAATGTTCATTTCTCTACCATCAGCCATCTCCAAAGGCGTTTCGGAGAATTTGGCACTACATCCAACTGGCCTCACAACAGCAGACAATGTGTAAACACACCAGCCCAGGACCTCCACATCTAGCATCTTCACCTACAAGATCATCTCAGACCAGCCACCTGAACAGCTGCTGCAACAATTGGTTTGCATAACCAACTGCACAAACTGTCAAAAACTGTCTCAGGGAAGCTCATCTGCATGCTCATCATATCCATCAGGTTCTACACCAGACTGTAGTTTGTCGTCATAACTGCCATGAGTCGGCAACTGCTCAGCAACAGACAGAACAATGGTCATTAGGCCAAATTGTCACATGACAGGTTTTTATTACATTTTAGAATATAATAGAATATAATTTGGAATATATATTTTTTTCTTCAGCTAGAACATTAAATTCAGAGTAAACATCAAGAAACACATAAACAGTACAAACAAAACACAAACTTAAGCAGTGTACACAGTTTATGATCACTTAATGCAATTTGTTCATCTGTTTGTTTGTGTTTGGAAGATAAATCTTTTCTTTAATCAGATGTTCTCTATAACACCGTCTAAGAGGAAGTGAAGAGAATTTAAATAGAATATATCTGCCAGACATGAATCAACCATCACATATCAGAAATATTAAAGTATCCCTGCAGGTCCTGATTATATTATTCAGATTTAGAGATAAGTGTGATTTTTTTATAATAGTGTGAATTAAACTACCTCACACCTTTTAATGCAAAACCTGCTCTCATATAAATGTAACAAATCTGTCTTATTTCTTTATGTAAGGACAACAAATGACTCACCTTGTGTGTTTAAGGTGGTAGTAACTTCAGGTTCCTGCAGGTGGCGGTGATGAGTATGATGAGGCTATAAATACCTGCAGGGTGTGTGAGATGTAGAAGAGGTGGTACAGTGCAGTGAATGTCTCAGATGTTAATGATAAAGGAGTGATTGTATTTGGGTGTTAAAGGTCAGAGTGTGAAGGAAGTAGCTGAATGTGCAGGTGTATAGAAGTGTGGTAAACACACTTGTCTACAGGACATTCTCATACAGTATATACTATGAACACAAGTGGACTTTTTCTCAATACTGTAATATTTGGAAAACAAGGCTGGTTTCTGCTTTAGGTACTAAACAGTATAAAAATAAAGTGTTCTCTGTGGTTCTTGTGTAAACCTTTCATCTGTGATGTTCACACATATGCAGAGCTGTAGTTGCTTCTGGACATAAACTGGGAATTATAACACCAAGTGCCAGACGTATTCACTGCCAGAACAGCAGGATGAGCTGGGACTCCAGCAGCAAGACAAAGATGAGAAGATGCTGCGAATGGAAACAAAAACAAGGCAAGTGTGAGCACCACCCTTTCCTACAGTCTTCCTCACAAATGTCTGCAATAAGAAATGCAGTAAAATATCTGCAACTTACAACATAAAAGAAATGAATCAGCTGCTGATTGGGTTGTATTCAGAGTGCAGAGATCTGCCCTAAAGGAAAACACTACCATTACATAAATAACCAGCAGGAAGCTGATCTGTGTATGTCTGAAGCAGAAGATACAGATGATACGGGATGTGCAGAAGCTGGGATGTGATTTACAGAACAGCTACATACTGTGAAGCACTAAGGAGAGGCATCAGGGGCATGTTACCAGCTCTACTAAACCCCAATGGGCATTAATCACAAACTACTGCTCAGCTGTGCCAGTCTAGCTGAGGAACTTAATTCATCTGTGCTAGGTTTGCTAGAGCAAAGATCATCCCAGTCCCTGTCCAGAGCCTTCAGAATCAGACACAGAATATGTCTCAATACGTAGAGTTTTCCACAAACACAGCATTTTACATCACAGTATAAAATATACAGTATACCCCTCTGACAACAAGCCTGTCTCAGTTCTTAGATACATCAAAATAAATGTCTGGGGTACCTTATTTTGACCAAATATCCATTTCCTCAATCATTAAGGTACAGTACCTTGGAAAGTCTTCACCCCACTTGGCATTTTTCGAGTTTTGCTACCTCACAACCTGGCATTAAAATTGATTATTTGAGGGTTTGCATCATTTTATTTACAGAACATATCTACAACTCTAAACATGAGATTTTATTTTTATTGAGAAGCAAAACAACAAATAAGACAAAATAACAGAAAACGTCAGTGTGCTTAACTATTCACCCCCTTAATTAAAGTCAGTACTTAGTAAAGACACCTTTTGCAGCAATTACAGCTGCCAGTCACTTTGGATAAGTCTCTATGAGCTTGCCACATCATACCAACATTTATCTTCACAATATTTATTCTTCATATTTATTTATTTATTTATTTATTTATTTACTTATTTATTTATTTGTTTATTTATTCTTCTTCCACATAAACAAGATTTGAACAAGTATTATTACAAATAAAATAAAAGTCAAATAAAACAAGAATACATAAAAATAAAACTTTTTTTTTTTCCAGAAAAGCATAAAGAAATCCAGGATATAGTGTTAATACAGTCATTCCATCTCATTTCTAATCTAAGAGAATTAAGTTATAACTACACTTTAGCTCACATAACTTGTGTTTTTACATAATAACACTGAACAGTTAAATAAAAAAGATTAGTTATAATGACTTTCTGGAGTTTTATTAAACGGTGGCTTCTGCTCCCTGTACTGAAAAAGTCTACTTTGTACTTTTTGCAGGAAAATGTTTGTTTTCTCTACACATGTAGTAACATTTCAGAGGAAATTTTGATTAATGGGGACATTTTCTGCTTCTGGGTCTGTTTGCTAAACTAAACAAAGTAGCATTACCAGCAGACAGGCTTTACAAGGGAGAAGAAGCACAAAAGGGTAATGACATTTTTATTTTAAATCATCTGCTCTAAATACAAGTGCAGAGTAAACAATATCAAACTGGCAACATCATCTGTTAGAATGAATAATAGTGTAGAACCACACAGACCTGCATGCAGTAACACATTAGTTAGTTAATAAGCAGCAGATACTTTTACTTTATCTCATAAAAAGTTGTGTGTACAGTATAGCGGTGATGTATGCAGTTTTCTCTGTTCATTGTTTGATTTATTCTATTTGTTTCTAAAGCTTAGGTCCATATTCTAATTTTAAAAGGACCTGAGTTAAGAAGGTGTCTAAGTAATCATATATATAAGGCACCTGACATAGTAGAGGGGAGAGTCAGTGGGTTTAGTAGAAGACTGTAGCTACTCTAACATCGTGGCTGAGCATCATTAATATAACCTGTGTTGTTTCAGAGCCAGGAGTAACTTTTACCCACCATTTCTTTTATTTGTCTATTTGTTTTATATTCAAGTGACATAAGCCTCCATGCCTCTAAGTCAAAACGTAAAGGCTGAGTTATGTCACGTAATGTGTAATAAATATAAAATATATGAGAGTTTAGCTTCTTGAATTAAACACAAATGAACCTTTTTACTTATTCAAATTTTTTGATGTGGCATCAACATAATAATGACAAGCACGTGGTCTCATTTGACCTCTTTTTTAAATACAGTTTATTACCTACAGAGCTCTGCACGGCCACATCCACAAATATATCACTGAACTATTGCATCCTTATCCTCAAATGACCTGCACACACTAACAGCTCCTCAGACCTGCTTAAAGACACCTGGCGATCAGCTTTGGAGCATATTGCTGATTGTTGAATGCCCCGCCTCCTAATTTAAGGTTCACACAGTCAGCTGACCTCTTTATTTATTTTAAAGTTTTACATATATTTTCTACTTATTTATTTATTTATTTATTAACTTATTTATTAACAAATGGATCAAAATCAACTAAATAGGATCTAAACCAGGACAGAACCTGTGTTATCACAGGTGGATAATGACATTAAATGCTGCGCTGAAATCTAATAGAACTAATATGGGACACAGCCAGTCTGGACCAATAACAGCAGATAGTGAATGTTGTCTCACTGCTGTGATTCTGGATCCAGAAAAATGTCACGGATTTATTTTTTTAGCACAGTTGTTGAAATTGGCTGTAGTTAGAGAGGCAGGTAACCGTCCACCTGACAGGGTTCACCTTGATGGACAGCATCTCCTGCAGACAGACCAGATATCAGCTTCCATTTCTGCCAGACCAGCCACTAATATACCCTCGGCTTCAGTCTGTGAACTACACCTCCAACCTCACTGCTAATCCTCCAAACCTCAGCTCAGGGTGTTTAAAACCTAATACACACTTAACTCAGGATTAAAGTACCCGCCCACTTCCTGTTAGACATGTTCAGAAGGCCTGCTGATCTTTTCATGGGCTTCCTGTATTTCTCAGTTAGACGTTCTAGACTTTAAGATGTTAGACTTTCTAATGAGTGACATATAGTACCAGTCAAAGGTTTGGGCACACCTTCTCATTCAGTATCATGTGGTGAGGCTGAGTACTGAAACCTTTTCTGCCATGTGAAGGGCAACAGTGTTACCATCATCACAGCTCTCATCTTTATCAGCAATTATAGGTAGACAGACAGACAGACAGACAGACAGATAGATAGATACACAGTAAATCTGCCAGTGTTAAATCAACAATATTAGAGTTAAATTAACACTGAGAGTGTTACATTTTGACACCCTCAGTGTTAGTTTAACTCTAATAGTGTTGATTTAACACTGCCAGATTTATTGTGTAGATAGATAGATAGATAGATAGATAGATAGATAGATAGATAGATAGATAGATAGATAGATAGATAGATAGATAAATAGATAGATTCACAGTAAATCTGCCAGTGTTAAATCAACACTATTAGAGTTAAATTAACACTGAGAGTGTTACATTTTGACACCCTCAGTGTTAGTTTAACTCTAATAGTGTTGATTTAACGCTGCCAGATTTACTGTGTAGATAGATAGATAGATAGATAGATAGATAGATAGATAGATAGATAGATA
>BRDA01029345.1:0-17982 GCA_036984385.1 Crenuchus spilurus | reverse complement strand
TGGGATTTTGAGGGCTTCAGCAATTTGTCCACTTTTTTCCTTTTTGTCTCTGTTGTGTAATAAGTGGTAAAACTGTTGCTCCACTAGGTTCTCCTGCTTTTCTACAGTCCTGGAGCACCGTAGTAGCGGCCTGCATTACCGCGGGACCCGTTACAATAACTTGCGGCGCGGGACAACAATTAATCGTCTCTTGCGGGAGCGGTCGGTCAGTCAGTGAGTCGTCGCGGGAGCGGGACGAGACGTCAATGTCGAAAAATCCCGCAAATTAATAAATAGTCTAGAAAATGATTAGAATCATGCAGCTAACAGTCAGTAAGGAAGTCAAAGCACTGGCGGAGCGTCACGTGAACAGACGTTCAGTCTCCCTGCCCACACAAACAAACTTTCTCTCTCTCTCTCTCTCTCTCTCTCTCTCTCTCTCTCACTCACTCACTCACTCACTCACACACACACACACACACACACACACACACACAGGTGCGCGTGCTCAGAGAGAGAGAGACTGGCTCTGCACTAATAATTATTCATTAGGCCATAATTTTAAATATTACATTTGATTGGCCATGTCGATGGTGACGTCATCACCCAGAAGCACTTGCGGGTTGTAACGGTGTTAAAAGTTATAAATTGTTCATATCGGTTATGTTATGCAGTTGTTTTGTGCTGTCTTACTGTTTTATTAATGTAGTCATCATCCTGTGTTGGTAGATGTGATTAATTTGTTTATGTGAGTAACTTACCGTCTGTGAGATGTGCAGTAACACTGATCAGCAGCTCAGAGCATGTTATATTTGTATCTGGTTTCATGTAAAAATGCTCGTTAAGGAGAGAAAAGACTGTTCTGTATGATGCTGGATCATTTTTTTCTTTATCAGCACATTATTTAAGTACGTTTTAAGCTCTGTATAGTTAATCAGATTGATGTGAGAATCAGGGGCAGTACTGGGGTGGAGCTACGGAGCAATTATTCCAGGTTTTTTCTCAGTATCTCCGGATCTTACATCCAACCCAGAACCAATCCAGCAACATCCGCCCCTCCTTCTGTCTTTCTGAAAGAGACTGCTTGAGCATCCCACACACACTGGAGGACAAACTAAACTCAACTCCCCGTGAGTACAGCGGACAGACACGTTTATGTGGCGGGCGGGAGCGGGATAAATATGACGATTTTATGGCAGGAGCGGGACTAAAAAATCAGTCCCGCGCAGATCTCTACACCGTAGTTTCCGAGCTCTCGCCGGCCATATTTACCCACCAGACATTCATGTACTTGTCTTTACGGCTTCCCGTAGCTCTCCTATTGGTTCCCAACAGTGTTCACGTCACTATTTGCTCAGTCAACTCTTACGACTTGTGATAATATTAAGCCTGCCTGAAGCCGTGGGCAGCCCTTTCCATGGCACCAAGGGAGCAGTTGGGGGTTAGGTGCCTTGCTCAAGTGCACTTCAGTTATGACCTGTTTGGGGATCGAACCGACAACCTGTGGGTAGATAGGACCCTCTCTTCGCTGGCTGATCCATCAGAGCTGCTTTCCTCTGAGTGTGTTGGCTGACCAGCGATGATGTATAAGCACCAGTTCAAAAAGAGGCAGTGGCTTGCCTTCACATGCATCATGCATGTGGAAGCCTGTGTTAGTCTTCACCAGGCTCCTAGAATTGCAATTGATTTGGAGAGTCCAAGCGGATGAGTGGGATAATTGCAGATGTTATAGATTGGCAGAAAGGAGTGATTTTGGCATGTTAAAGGCCATCGTGTGAAGGAAGTAGCTGAATTTGTAGGTGTATCAAAGCATGCAGTTATACAGGTCTACAAATGATGGCAAAAATCCGAAGCCTACAAGAAGTTCTCAGAATTGCATAGCACAAGGCCTCTTACATGCCACTCTGCACCATATTTTCATGGTATGCAGTTCCCTGAAGAGTGTTCTTTAAGAATTTGCTTGTGAGGACCTGCGCTGGCCTCTAGAAGCAATTCTTGCCTTTTCTTTCACAAGCTGTGAAAAATGCTGGTGGTCCCTGTCCATCACTGAGGAAAATTTCATGTGTATGTACATACATACATATCATATTACAATATTATGACCGCATACCTATGGTCTGGACTGTGTTGGGTTACTGGAAGGTATTTGGAGGCACTTGTGCCCTTTCCAACTGCAGCAGAACACTCTGTACCACTGACTTGTTGTTCCCCTCTGGCATCAATGGCCTATGAGGCTCCACTGTGTGTTGTTGTACTGAATGTACAAGAAGCCCATTCTCAGTACACCTTCACTACTGTGACTCTAGAACATCCCACAAAGTTAGTGGTTTCTGAGACGCCACCACCTGTTGGCCTGTTATCATGCCCTGTGCTCACTTATTTATACATGCAGTTCATGTCATCTGTGATTCTTTCCTTTGATTGCTTTGTGTTTAAGTTCTGACACCTGGTTCCTGCAAAGTCATTTTATCAATCAAACTGAGAAAAATATTTATGTCCTTGTAAAGTTTAAGCTTGTGTTGTAAATTTTGGCCTGACTCACAAAAATGACTTTTAACGCTGCTGTCTTACTTCTATCCGGATATGGCATGTTTGTACACATCCACATAGTGGTAGCCTACAGCATAAGCAGGAAGAAAATGCAGAGCTCACTTTATGAACACATTCCTTTGATATATTGTCTCAGCCAGGCACCCCTATAGCGAAAGGCCCAGAATATTACTAGATATTACCCGACTGCAATATCCTTCTGTGACCCTCTGTGATCTCCTACCAGGTAACTGTAGTCCAGACCAAGTCCAGAGCTCATCACTGTATGAAGCAGTTTTCTCTTCTACTGCATCCCACTTAAATGTCACTCTTTGTACCATCTGTTGTCTGATTTACAGGCTGCTCGTATGCTTTTGACTCCAGCCGTGTGTTTTTCTTCATTATTTCAAGACGGAACAGCAGAGAAAGATCACTTCATGTCAGACTGTAAATGGGAGACTTATGAAAAGCTGTTAAGTGTTTCTTGTGAATTAGGATAGTTGCATCATTTACCAGGTGGTGTGAAATGATAAACTACTGAAAACGAGTCCATTTTCCTGCCAAAAATCTTATTTTAAACACCGTAGGTAACCAGTCATCCATCAGACATTAAGAGATTCAGCCTGTATATTTTAGCTGTAGTGGAATAAATATACAGGCACACTTTATTAAGAAATCCATCAGTGCCAAGTCTTGTGTAAATCCTGTCATAAACACCGCACTGGGTTTTTACCCATAACCACATAACCCCAGGAGCTCTCATTCGTTTGTGTGATGTAAGGCTGTAAACACTTCAGCGCAGTTTTCAGACTGAATGAAGAGGTCTTTAGCATCAAAGTCCTGACTGGGGTGGAATTAGCACAGGCTGCGCTCGTGAAGAGCCCTGCTGCTGGTGCTGAGATTGGAGGTGGGCATCCTGAGGCTGTATGTAAACTCTTCATTATTCCGCTGAGGCTCGCTTCATTAACCTCTGCGCCACGTGACCTTAGCGGCACGTTTGATTAACTTCACTCCCTAACTCGTCTCTCTAAGCCCCACCTGCAGCACTCTCAATGTCACAACCCATTAAAAGCAGAGAACGCGCACTCGCAGAAAGGGATGTCGAGCAGAGCATTGTGGAGCAGCATCCAGCCTCAGGAGAGGTCCATCAGTGAACATGCTCTGTGCTCCAGCCCTGATTTGACCTGTTCATGCTTGACTCACTAATGTGCTCTTCTGTAGCTTTATGGAATGTTGACAATAATGCAGCCAAATAAATATCTTGGTGCACAACGTAGTCTTTGCCAAACTACATACAGACGATTGAAATGACCAGAAATAACATTAAGAGTCCAATATCTTATTTTCAGGACCAATTATTAGCAATCAATAACATTGATAATATTTTGAACTGATATTCATTTAAATTTGACCTTTGTAATGTGAACATTTACAAGGATGCCAGTCTTACAAGTTACATGAAATGAACATTTAAATATAAACTGTAGACAGCTGCAGAAACACTAAAAACATGTTTGATTGGATTTATTCAGCGTGGTTGACATGGATGACATTTCTACGACGCAAGTAGTGCTGTGGACATGATGTTGGGCCAGACTAAAGTGTGTTTTTATTATTAAATAATCTTGTTTGTGTTTAAGGAAACAGCCTTGTGACCAGCAGGTTGCCAGTTCGATCCTTTCAACTGACAGGACATGACTGAAATGGCCTTGAGCAAGGCACCTAACGCCCAACTGCTCCCTGGGCTCTGTGGATAGGGACGCCCACTTCTCTGGGCAAGGATAAGTGCGATACCACAATATCACATACCTCATATGGTTGTAGAAGACTTCTGCTCTTGAAAGCTTAATCAAATATGCAACTGTCACTTTAAAGACTTGGTGGGCGGAGCATGTACAGATTAATTGTCCATGCTCCACCCATATTCTTTCATATCTACTCTTGTAGTTGAGTTTGATGAGCATTGCAGCTGTCAAAGTTCCAAATCTACCTAAAGAGAGCTAACATTTAGACTGTTTTGTACGAGTAAGTTTATTATTATTATTATTATTACAGATCACTATTGTTTTTAGTCAGCAGTAGATTTATATTGATTGTATAACTTCATTCAGTACCTTGTTCTGAAAACCTCTCGAAACAATTGTGCAACCCTCAGAAGCACACTTGAGTTCTGAATAGCACAAAGCATCATCAGAACAGGGAATACATCTCTCCAATAATAGACTTGAAGTGAAATTCTTTGCAAGTCGCAAAGCGAGGACGTTATTGTGGAGTGGACTCCATTTTCTCTCCATTTTTCCATCCCCATAAGAGCCACTAATGGGCATGTAATTAATTTTAATTGGGACGTGAAGTGACAAAAACAGACAGAAATAGCAGAGAGTGAGCTAGGCGATTGTGGCTGCAGGTCTTTGCCTCGCGTGAGTCGAGTCGAGACGCGCTGTAATTATCCCTGTACGCTGACGGTGATCCGTCTTAAAACCCTTCTCACTGCGACGCTTCGCCGACTCTCAGGCCCACTCTCTGCAGCCCCAGTGCCAACGTACCACTCAACTGTCGTCAAAACACAAATACATCTGCCCTTTTCTTTCTCCTTCCTGCACTGCTAAGTGGATCCTGTCACACGTATTAAAAACAAGCGCACGTCAGCACAGTGACACATCAATGTGGGGGGAGGCGTGTGGAGGTCCAAAAAACGAAAGGCCTCTTTAATAGAGTGGATTGCAGGCGTGCTGGAGTCCTTGGAGGAAATGTTGGGAGGACATAATGGCACTGACAATCAACCGGCTGAGTGCCTCTCTTGCCTTCTTCTCTGTCGTTGTTGGAGCCGGGTTGGGTTTCGGGCTTGGAGGGGGTTCGTTTTTTGTGTCTGAGTCCTACATCCAGCTTGTGCTGTCTAAGTGGAGCGGAGATAAGCACCAAGAGGACGTTTGGAGACCCAGTTAGAAGTAATCACTCGGACGGCCCTGTGACATTGACAGATTAAAAAGGGAGTAGAGGGAGGGTGGGAAAAAAACAGGAATAGAACTTGTGCTTGGTGTTGACTGAGTGGCATCTCTAAATGAATACATCAAGATAAAGCTCAGATAGCTTGAGGGCTTTTTGGAGAGGGAGAGGAGGGGAAAGGAGGAAATCAATCTCATTGCGAGATTGCAACAATCAACGCTTATGGTTTCTCATCCCTTCACACTGAATTTCCAGCTTTAACAAAGCAAACAGCAGCACTAAATGGCCTCCCCTTCCCACCGGGTTGCTTGTGATAAGCTGTACCATGTGCACTATGTGAATTAATAAATGGCTTGTTTGCCTGTCTCTGTGGAGGAATTTGACAGGCCTGGCTGAAAGCGTGCTTAGTGATGATGAATATTTTGCATTCTCTGTAGGTGTGCAGTAATTAGATTAAGTCAGACGTTGCCCTAACAATTTGCCTTTCATTAAAAAATAACATTTACAAATGTTCGTCTTGCTGTTTTTTTCTATTTTGGTTTGACACCTTTTTCTTTTTTAGGACATGACAGTGCCTTGTTTAGGAGTTTTGACACATCACTGATGGACATACACAAGCTTGTGAATCTCAGTTTCATCTTTCAGCTACAATTCTGAAGAGAATTTCCTGTTGACTGAAATTTTTGCCACTGCTATTAGACCTGTATGACTGTACACTTCACTTAGAGCTGGGCGATATGACCAAAAAATGTATCACAAAGTTTTCTATGTTGATCAATCTCGATAATTATCACCATATTAAATTTTGTAACACTGTCATAGTTTTAAACATCTTTCTAAAAACATCAGACTAAATACATGAAATGTTACTATTTTAAATACTAAAATGTTTATTGCCAGAACATAATATTGTAGCGTCCGGCTGGACGTGTTGAAAGGATGGACGAGAAAGACGTTTACAGTCGTCGCTTTATTGTTGAAACGTGTTGTTCGGCTGACACACACACACACACACACACACACACAGCGAGCCCCCCTCCTTCTTCTCACACAAACAGACGAGCACACAGTGACCTCGCGCTCTCTCGCCCATACAATCACATGCTTGTCTTGAACACAACAGTGCATTTTGGCGCCGCTGGTGAGGAGGAGCTAACAGTATTACACGTCAGAACTCATCGTCAAGCTGCTTAGACGTGAAATGGAAACGAACGTTAATGCTTATCGAATTCTATTGTCCCGGCTTATCATCGTGAATTATCGTGAAAAAAAATCAATATCGTTTTATCGCCCAGCACTAGCTTCAATACACCTGCAAATTCAGCTACTACCTTCACACTAGCACACTGAATAAGCACTATATATATATATATGCTCTAATTTGTCATTGATTCATAGACGCAGCAGACAGGGTTTAGTTGGAAGACCCAGGAGTATTTCTTAAAAGTTAGACTTGTTCAGTGACTTTAGCTGCGATGCACTTTCCTAATACAAATATAGCAGCTTAACTCGCAGCAGACCAACAAGTTTGTAGGCATTCTCATACACAGGCATTAACTGTACAAGTCTGAGACAAGCAGGGCCTGACTGAAATCCTACAGCAAACACTGAAATCCCACTAATAGGCCAGACCTCAGCAGATGTGTTTGTTTGGAGAGAGTGCACAAAGTGAAAACCAGCAGCCTAAAAATACACAGAGAGTGTGCGAAACTGCAAAGCACACGCTTCGGCAGTGAGAAGGCGTCATATCTCCTGCACAGAGTGATGGCTCAGCTTGTGCAGGACTCCTCATTAGAGCACAGTGTTAATTATATAATTACAAGGCCTTATACACTACTGATATGCCTCTTGCCATGCATGGCTGCCTGATATTGTTAATGTTGCTGTAGCCTGAATGCAGAAGCCAGTGGAGTGCAGGGAGCTAATTTTCTGTCCATTGGTAGTGAGGGCGATATTGGGTTTAAAGGCAGATGGTATTGACCATCTCATTGGGCCAGTTGTGTTCAGAATGGTCACTTCACTATACAAGAAAAACTGTCCCAGAGCCACAAAATATGGAGGCCTTTCCATCAGCCAATTAAAGTGGCACTGCCAGTGATGCTCAACAATTGCATCGATGTTCCAATTAACAAGACATAATGACACTTCAAGCTCATCTGAGTAGCTATTGTAAGGAAATTGCAAGTCGAAGAGTCTCAATCTTAAACTAAAAGTGAAAAAGAACACGTATAAGCTTAATAACAACAGCACAGCAGTAATTTAGAAGGAAATGAAAGTTTCATTATGCAGTTGTTTGTTCTACCAAGTGATCTAATATAGTTATAACAGCACTGGGTATTTTACAGTGCTCTATTATGCATTAATTATGAAAACTCAGCTTTGCCATGTTTTATACCTATATTTGGGTCAATTGAGTGCCTACCAACCTCAATACTGTGAAATAAGACAATCAGGGTTTTCTTCTGCACAGTCTAGGTCTGAAAACATGAAATTCAATGAGTCGTTCAGCCCTTAATGTGCAATGAGGGGACTCATTAGAATGAATTCTGGCCCCCATCTGAGTAGCTCCACCTGCAGCTTGAGAACTAGTTTATGTTTGAAGCTGAAAGAGAATAGACCTTGTTTTGTTATATAACACTGGGTATATACAGCTGAGGACTCTATAAATGAAACTTCTTGAAAGATGGATTAATACAGACTGTTAATGGCAATACATACAAGAGAAAATACTAAGTATCTGCATGAAACTGAAGTTACCGTCTCAAATTTCACATTCCACCTTAAATAATACATTAGTTACATTCATTTGCATATGAAACTTCATGTTCCACCTTAAATGGTACAGCAGTTACATTCAATCGCCCACAAATTTTCCTATTCCACCTTAAATGGTTCAGCAGTTACATTAACTGGCCTAAGAAATTTCACGTTTAACTTTAAATGATGCAGTAGTTACATTAATTTGCCATAGAAATTTCATTTTCCACCTTAAATGGTAGAGCAGTTACATTCAATTGCCCACAAATTTTCCATTCCTCCTTACATGTTCAGCTGATTTTTATAAACATTCACAAGATGTTTAGAGGCTTTTTGGACTTAAAGCAGCTCTGTGTAGTCTGGCTAGTGCTGTTTAGTTGATTTAAATCTGTGTTTTATTCTTTAAACCAAGTAATTCACAGACATTTTATTCAGTGAACTGTGTTAATTTGTGGAAAAGAGGTATAACAGGTCACCTTTAAGTTGTTGCTCGTGAACTATCTGTGTTAGCGGAGTCAAATATATAATTACAGAAAGAGACAAATAATAATCTGTTGCTTATTACTGTTCAGTAAAAAATTACGCTTGTAGAACTGTTGTATAAAAGCTCTTAAGGTTGTGCTGTTATATTGTATAACAACAATCCCTCTCATGTAGCATTGCTTTAAATATCAATTGCCTGAAACTCCAAACTGCTACCAAGAGCAATTCCTTATTTCTGTACTTGTATCATCCCCAAAAACAATATAAAAATAAGTAAAGACTGCAAAAACCATGAGAAAATGATTTAAACCATATTAAAAATCAGGCACAGTGCAGACCTAGGGCAAATACATCTGAGAATAGGCATGAATCAGATTTTTTCCTGTCAGGGTCAGTGAAGGACAAAAATGAACACACATACAGTCCCTTCCAATATCAGTCTTTTCCCCTTTCTATTCATTCAGTGATGGAGAAATAAATATCAAAAGTAAGTACAGAATATTACCTTTTATTGGGGTATTAATATGTGCATGTGCTTAATTGTATTTTGTCTGACTATAAGCCTCATAAACTCCTTCTTTACCTTTCTGCTGCTTTTAACCCTTTAATGTTCTTATTGAAGAAGGTGTTGAACTTAACTGATTGTGCCATCTCAACAGAGCTCTAAAACATCCACTAGTCATCACTAGGAATGCAGCATTTTAATTTGTGTGAGAAATCGCTACTCAAAGCTGTTCTGAATGCAGCACTGTCTTTGGGGAACAGCAAATGTAATTAGTTGTTAGCCAAGGGACTAACTAACCTTAACCGTGTCTATAACCCTAACCATAACCCTAATCCTGACACTAACCATGTCAATAACTGTAGCGTGGTGTGCGGGGTGTGTATAGGAGGAGACAGGATGCAGCAGAGGAATCCAAACCAAAGGTATTTATTGAACAGAAACAGTATGTAAAGAAAACACTGTGACTATCAAGTGGAGCACTGGATAACACATAGGAATAATCAATGACTGACAAGGACACAGAAACAAAAGGGAGCTAAATCCTCTGAAGTTGGCACTCCTGCCGGTGGCCTATTAGCGAAATCCTGCAAAAGCACCCAGCGAGATTTTATCCTCTAAATATACCTCGGAAACCTTAAAGGGTTTTTTTTTCAAATATTTAAAGCTTGAATTGAAATATGTACTTTTAAATATTTCTGAGAGGAGCTTAAATAAGCAGAGACACCTTTCTGAGTATGAACCAGACAGCTGCGCACCCCCCCCCAAATGACGCGATCTGTCATTCATATGATAATGACATGGTAATTCTGGACATTCAATTGGTTGGATTACCAGCCATAGATTGTGAACAAAGACCTCTCACCTGAGTGTTCACACATATCTCATGAATATTAAATGTAGGGTTAGTGGCTGAGGAAAACAGTGTCACCTCACATTAGTTAAGCTTTAGAAATAAAACCACACACAATGTCCAAAAACTGTAATGAGCAGTGTGTAGACAACACCTCTGTTTATTCAGTTCTGAGCTTAAAAGTCTTGGCTAGAAATGTTTAGTGTTTTTTCACAATATATCAGCACATCTGAAAATACGTTTTTGGAAAGTCTAAGATTAGAACAGATTAAATCAAAATATAGATTTATGATAGTCTTACTGTTCTGACACTGTTGTTGCTGAGTTTGTGCTGAACAGAAGTCTGTGTAACACTTTTGAAAAACATAATTTTAGATGTGTGTAATTTGTAAAAAAAGTTAAGGCATGTGAGACTACATCAGAGTGTCTGAAATACCCTCAGACTCCAGGGGGTTAAATAACACACTTAGTCACACTGGGGAAGGCGCAAGCAGGGCCGGGAATAACAGGAGATAGGTGTGACCACTAATGAGACACGATGAGACAGAGAGGGCAGGGACACACAGAGAGCATATGGGGAGCAAAACACGTGTGTGGACAGAATCGGAGTGTGGCAGAGATGGTAGTGTGAAAATAACCCTAACAATAACTCTGACCCGGCAAACCAGTAGGGATTCATAGCACATCACAAGAAACTAGTTGAATGCTGAAAAAAACACCACACGTCAGTCAATCTGTTTAGAAAATCACAAAAGTTAGTGTTATTGGACTTATTTTATTTTTGTGGGTGTTTTTTACACTATAAAGTGTCATCTCAACCATTTGGTAGAGGTGTATATTTAAAAAAAAAAAAACCGAAAAGAATACCCCATTGTTTTTCTTATTTTCAGATAGTTTTTCTAAAATCTGTACATCTTTGTTGATGAGGATGTTTAATGGATAAGAATGCCATGTTCTTCAGAATTAAGCCTAAAGCAGTCAAACACACATGATGCTGATTTGTAGTCCCTCACACTCCAGATATGGAACTAACAGAAAGCAATGATTCATACCTAAGACCTCTCACTTGTCTGCATCTACCATCAATTGTTTTCACATGATATAACAAGAGGTGTGCAATTTTGAAGACTAAATCTACCATGAAGGACTTCTTCACGCTTCTTCATGATTTCAAAGATCACATTTTGAACATTCTGTGTGGAGCGGCTTCTGGCTTATTTTGCTCTTCAATTTTTTAAGACTTTCTGAGTGTGTTCCCCACTTGTTACCATGGGAACCCATGCAGACTTGTATTTTTTTATTATTTGTACAATGTTATATACTTAGCTGTTGCCGTATTCTCCTGGCACTTGGGTGAAGTAATGAAATAGCTCCTGAGGAAGCTGACGGGTGCAGAGATACGGTTTGCTTTACAAAAGCTTGTTGATGAGGAAATGATTCAGTAAAACAAAACCAGAAAGCTGTGATTCACTCCCATTGTTCTTCATCAAATCCAGCTTTATTATTCCTGATGCGTGTTCTGTGTTGGTACAGGGGCTCAGTATGGCGAATTCCAATGAGGGGCTCACCTGGCTCAAGAAAAAGCCTTCAGCTTTCAGGTTCCTCTGAACCCTGCACATGTCAGAGTTTGATATTTTGAGCAGCGTTAAGCCTTCTACACATGTCTAGCTTTGACCCTGTGCTATAATGAACTGTTAAACCCGCTGAGCTTCAGGAGAATTGTGTTATAACAATGGTCTTTATTATGTTTTATATTGTCATTATGATCTTTGGATGCTACAGGTCGGTCATAATGAAAATCATCATTTCAGGCCACAACGGGTCACATCCTAGGTTCTCTATGTTTTGAATTTTTGATATTCTATCAAAGCTCCTGGGTAGCCCAGTGAGGCCAGATCCAGTGCTTGCAGTTTTTGGTGTGGTTGGGGAAGCTGACTCTCTTTAGGGTTCCACTCTAGATTTGTATTGATATTAGGATGTAGACACATTTTATAACTATGGAAACACGCCCAACTACCCACTTCCTCTTCATTGATCAACAATGTTATCCAATGTCATTTGGCCACCCCTCATTGGTCTAGTGAAGGCAAGGCAGTAGCCCCCCAAGGGATCACCCCTTATTTGTATCTTTTCTATTAACTTATTAAATTTTTCTTTATGCTCTACCCAAATAATCATAATTATTTATTATTTATTGTTTTGTGTTGGTTGTATGTAAATGTGATGCATTTTCATTTCTGATGTCCTATTTATGTCATTGATGTATGTTGTGTTTTAAAACTCACAAAATCCATAAAAATACATTTTAAAACATTATTTTTAAGCAGTTTTTTTTACTGATATTCCTACCAATATTTTGTTGTATTGGAAGTTTTCCCAAAATGTACATTTAGATTTGAGAAATGTGTGCATATGTTTAATATGTAGCTTTGGAACTAAAATGTTTATTTCATTGTCAAGACACAGTGACTCCAGCAGCACTGATGTGTCTGATCCACTCATACCACCATGACGCACACTAACACACCACCACCACATGAGTGTGATTGTAGTCCTGTGAATGATCCCTCACCCAAGTTATACCTGCTCTGTGGGGGTCCTGATCATTGAAGAACAGGGTGACATTAGGTTAACTAAGTATACAGAGAAACAGATGGACTACAGTCTAAATGTAGATCTACAAAGTGCACCTGTATGGTCAGTGGAGCTGATAAAAAGGACAGTGATTGTAGATACAAGGAGGTTATTTTAATGTGGCTGCTCAGTGTACCATTATGTATCCTTATGCAATTTTCTACAGAATAGCGTTAGGAATGAACATATGCAATTTTGTGTTCTAGAAACGGAAATTGTTAGTCCTGAATGTAGAGAAAAGCAAGTAAAATTGCCTTAAGAATTACCCTCAGAACTGCATGACCCAGTGACTTATCAAAACACATGCACCATCATAAGATAATGGTAGAAATGGGGAAAAGAGTCTTTAATATTTATATATAATATTCATTTACTGCAGTTATTTGCATGTTTAATGATGCATATTTTATTTTATTGCACTTTACATAGTCATATCATTATTATGACCACCTACCTCAATGGCAGACACGATCCTTCTTCATCCTGTGTTCATTATAGATGTTAACTGGTCCACTGTGGCACGTTGATTGCTTTGTACTACTCACCAGAGTCATTGTCCCCTTCTGCCATCAATGGCCCAAGAGGATACCACTGTTATGCCATTGGAAAGGACTCAATGCATAAGAAGTCCATTATCAGTAAACCTTCACTACAGCATCCCACAAAGTTATTTTTAGATGCTACCACCCTTCACCTGGTACCCTATTATCATGCCTTTTGGGCATCAATCAAATCATGTCCTTTGTTCATGATGATTGTTTTGCACTCTTTAATATTTTGTACTCTTATGAAGGCAGTTCAAGCATTACTAAATGAGAATGTCACAGGTGCACCAAGCAGGAAGTCATGGTTGTTTGGTCTGTGATTACTAGACTGAGGCTCACTGAGAGCAGGAACAGAACAGAAATGTACTCTGGCTGGGGATCCATGAGCATTGGGTTGAATACCTCTGGCCTAATTCTTTCCCGTGGCCAAGGCTGACTGCTTGAGGTGCCCCAAAAGGAGAAAATTGCTTGTCTTGTGCCCTTTCTTACTTCAAGGGAGAAAAATCTCTCTATGTCATATATTCAATAGCCTATCGGAGACAATAGGGGCATTGAGAGATTTGCCACACAGTGTGAGAGATACCATTAAAACGAGAAAACACATTTCTTTCTGGACAGTCCTATTACTGGAACAAAGAGATGGAGCAGAAAAGTGCGCCTCCTAGGACCCATTTACACAGAAATACAGCCTACCAATAATCTATAGTTATTATTATGTGTTTTGGTGACTGGTGTAACAGCATGTGACGTCTTCCTAACCATTACTCATCGTGGAAATGAGGAACTTTGCCAAAGACTTTTACTCAACTTTAAGCAGTAAATTCTTAGCAGACTTCTTATAGATGGTTATATGGGATTTTCTTGCCTCTCAGCCTGCTAAGCTTGGCTTTTTGAAAGAAGTAAAAGCAGAAAACGGCAGTTGTAGTTACTTGCTTGACCTGCTTTTAACCTACCCCCCAGTGGTCAAGGCCAAACCACAAGCTCAAAGAAATGTGTGGGACGCAGTTTCTTCGTAATTGTGGCAAGTTAGTGTTTTCACTTATGCACTGAAAGCCTTCCACCGTGTAATGCCGAGATGAACTTGTGAGCAGGGAACCCAAAGGCCAGCAGATGTCAGTCTTCGAATGACCAAACTGTTTTGTCAATGGTGCAGATGCCAAAGAGTCAAACAATCAGCAACTATCAACATTTTGATGAGGCTGAATACAGCCGAGGGAATGCACATGCAGAGACCTGCCAAAGTCCACAAGCAAATGGGGAGAGAAAACATTGGAAAATGTCAAAGTGTCTCTGCTTGCATTCCCCGAGCTTTTCCTTTCATTCCTCGCTGAGATTGAGGTGCACTGTTTTCTCAGGAGACAAAGCTGAGCAAACAGCACCACAGGGCTCGCCACATTGATAAGGTGAGGTCAATGCAAACTCGTAATCGACTTCAGCAGCTTAGAGCGGCTGCCCACCGGGAATCTCCACACACCAACAAAAGCAGCTCAGCTGAGGAACTAATAATCCAGTGATATCTGGGTTGTGGCATGGGACTGCCAATGCCAATGGCTTCTAACAGAAAATAGTTCCTGAACAATTCCCCTTTGATGAGGAGAGCACAGTGCTTTTTTAGTGATTTATCAATACTGAGTAAGGCTTTGACTTAATTCACTTTAGACCCCCTGGGTGCTGAGCTACAAAATGCATTTCCTCAAGTTATGGCCACTCATGAAGTCCAACAAAAGCTTTTTTGTAAGTTTGGATAAGCATAAAGATTTGCACCTGAAATTCTCCAGATCCTCAGGATCATTCTTACAGAGCTGTTTAATGATGCTTAAGTGAGCCATTAGAACTGGACACCTCAATTGTAATGATTTCACTAACTCGTTAACATTAACTAAAAATCATGTGTGAAATGAATCTATAGCCTCTAAAGATAAATGGTTTGAGCATGGAGAGAAATGTTCCAGTGGCATTTCCATGTGGATGCTTACAAACTATTTTCAAACCCTGAGTATGGCTAGCTAGTCATGATGAGAGCCATTGAACCATTCAGGTGGGATGATGTAATGGCATGTATGCAGCTATTATGATAAATAAAAAGTTACGCTCCTGTACATTCTTGACAGGTGCAATGTACGCTCTTAAAAAAGATGGTTCTTCAATGAGTTTTAGTAAAGAAAATGGTTCTATATAGACCATGAACCATGAACACTCAAAAAACCCAAAGCGTTCTTCAGATTGATGAAGAATGAGATGTAGAAGGCTCTATACATTACCTTTTTGAAAATGGGTTCTGCTGTAGTTACCAAGTCAAGTGTAATAATAACGGAACCATTTTCAAAAAAGTTCTGTATAGAACTATCTACAGCACATTTCTCATCAATCTGAAGAACCATTTCACCATGGAAAGAGCCCTTTATACATGTAAAGGATGCTTTGAGTGTTCATGGTTCTATAAAGAACATTTTATTTACTAAATAACCCATGAATAATCATATTTTTTTAAGAGAGTACAAATTTCATCCACAAACAACACGGGGGGAAGCCATGGCCTAAGGGTAAGGATCTGGTCTTGTGACTAGAAGGTCGCTGGTTCAATCCCCAGACAGGACATGACTGAAGTGCCCTTGAGCAAGGCACCTAACCCCCTAACTGCTCCCCGAGTGCCAGTGGATAAGGGCTGCCCACCGCTTCGGCCACAAATTCTCACAGCCTTGTGTGTGTGTGTGTGTGTGTGTGTGTGTGTGTTTCACTGCACAAATGGATTAAATGCGGAAATCACATTCTGTTGTGTGAAAAATCACATTGGCAAAAATCGATGAATCTTAATCTTAAATACTCCAAAAAATATTAGTGGTAGTACCCTACAAATTGACCTCCTTGGGGCAGTTGTGGTCTGGTGGTTAGGGATCTGGTCTTGTGACTGGAAGGTTGCTTGTTCAATCCCTGGGCAGGTTGTCACTGAAGTGCCCTTGAGCAGGGCACCTAACCCAATAGGCGCCATGGATAGGGCTGCCCACCACACGGGTGCATGCTCCTCACATCCAAGTGTGTTCACTAGCATGTGTGTTTCACTGCACGGATGGATTAAATGCGAAGATCACATTGGAAAAAGGTTGAAGCTAACTGGAAAGAGGTACTAGTTGTTATGCTTTGCTTGGCTAACAGTTAGCATGATTACATGATTTGCTTCTGCCAAACTGCTTCACTGACAAAAGTCTGAATAATTACAATCAATTCTGACAGAGCAAAGTTGAAAATGTGTTGAATAGAAAACAAAAATATGAAACCTTCTAGATGCTTGTAGCCTATTAGCTGTTAATGGTAATGTTACCAGGGGTCGACAACCCGCGGCTCCAGAGCCGCATGTGGCTCTTTCATCCTTACTGCGGCTCCGTGTGGCTTGGGGAAAAAAATTATAAGTATTTAATTGAAGTTGTATTTATTTGTTTTCGTAATTTTTTATTGTAGTGGTTCTAAATTGGAAGATTATTGTGAGCTTGAAATATTAAAATAAAATATATATTTGTACGTATTTTTCGGCGTCAGACCCGCCGAAAGCCAGTATATGATGAAAGTGACGTCCTACGGCCCTGATTTACAGACGCTGTTCGCAGAGGTTCAGGAGCAGAAGTCGCATTAACTATGGAGTAAGATCACTGTTAAAAATTAACACAAGCACAAACTAAATCATACACGTATGTGTAAGACTTAAATTATTACGGTACGTTTTGAAATATTATGTTTTCTTACTTACGAATACGATTGAAAAGTGAACAAACACTCGTAAATACGTCACCGGGCTTCTAGGCCAAACGCATTGAGCGGATGAACAATCGATTCGACACGCGTATGTGTGATAGTGGTTAGCAGCCTAGGCCACACTCAATAGAACGCGTCATATCTAAATATAAACATGAAATACACTAACGAGGATGATGGATGTTGAAGAAGAGAAAATAAGAAAAGTAGCCTGTGTTATTTGTCCCTCCAGCAACTGACTAAACTGCTTCATTAACACTTAAAGAAAACATAACATTACTGCAAACCCTTTATTTACACATATGTATGTCCTATCATGCATTTTACTTCTTACATGAATAACTTATAATGAATAAATGAAGTTTGTGAAATGACCACATAAATTAGGCAGACACTGTAATAATATATGTATTTACAATGTTGATTTTGAAAAATAAGTCAAGTAAATGATAAATGAACATTTATAAGGACAGTTTATTTTTTACAAAAAATATTGCACAACTATTTACTTGTTTTTTCAACATTTCCTTCCGTGACAGTGCACACAGTAAACTATAACAGCACTAAAACAGCAGTGGTGACATAAGATCACAGAAATTAATCAAATACACTATCTACTGTGTGTGCACTTGTCAATGATAAGGTTTTGTTGTTGTGTGTAAGAGAGAGAATACAGTTTGAAATAAAGTGAATGATAGTGTTTATATTAAAGAAAGGAGTAGAATGGACATGGAAGAGGATGACTGTGGCAAAAGTGTGTGTGAGGAAAATTTGTAACATATTTTAATATTTTATGTGCAATTCATTATTATTATCACTGAACCTTACAATTTTATATGTATATGTGTGTGTGTGAACCAATTCACAAAATTTAATTTTCTGTTCACTTCGGGATGCGGTAAAATGACAATTAAGTAAATCTTGAATCTTGATAGTGTTAATATTAAAGAAAAGAGTAGAATGGACATGGAAGAGTATGACTGTGTCACAAGGGTGTGTGAGGAAAA
>BRDA01029339.1:0-10769 GCA_036984385.1 Crenuchus spilurus | reverse complement strand
TGTAAATATTTGTTCCAGTATTAGTGTCAGTGTTTGCTCAGAAATAAAGCCAAAGCTCCACGTTATCTCCTCATGTTCTGGTGTCAACACTCCAACCTTTCTGATGTTTAAACCCCATTAGACCAAAATATCAGCTTTTATTACGAACCGTTAAACCGGCTAAAGAGCCCACATCACCTCCTCACATTCAGAGCTTCCTAAGCTCCGCCCAAAAGGGAGGAGTCATATGAAAGCTGAAACTTTCTCATTTCTGACTATTTTGAGCTAATTAAAAGATTTGATTAATAAACTGTGCATCATATCTTCAGTGTTGATGATAGAGTAGAACTGAGCTCCTGCTAAATGGCGCCCTCTTATGGCAGAACCTACATCATGTCCCTTTAGTGCCACGCAGCCTGATTTGTGGGACAAAAAAACTAAAAGCTGCTACATTTTCAGAGCTCAGCAGTCAACTGTAAGCGTTCTATTACATTACACATATTAAAAACACTTTTTCTGATTAAATTCAAACGTTTTGTATTAATGTTGTGGAGTTTGCTGGATAAACACACTAATATTTAGGCAGGCAGACTCCAAACTTCTCCATCAAACCTTGTTAAGCTGCCTAAATCAGCATCAACAGGACAATACGAATACCAAAAGCTACTCCGCTCCCACTGTAATGACTTTAAAGCAGTGGATCCTGAATAATTTGAATAATTCGACATGTACAGCAGGAATCGAGATTACTTCTTTTCAACACGCTTTATTTTCCCCCTTTCTTTTATCTTTTGGGCACAGTTTTAAGATAAGAACTGATCATCCATGCAGGCGGTGTGTACCCACCCTGCATGAGATGCATACAATTATGCAAATGGTGCTGGAAGTAATAAATCCTTGTTCTAGCTGGAGGTTTCCACGTCTTCACGTTCACCCAACTTGAAGTAAAGCTCCTGAGTTGAAGCTCTGGTGTCTGCATTTATAATTGGGATGGAGCTTGTGAGGATGGTCCCTGGAAAAGCCAACTTACTGTTGACTTACAATCACAGTGTTAACACAGTTATTATTACATGGCTGGTACAGTTTAGTCAAACATGGTGGCACCCTGTTTAGATTAGATTAGATTAGATTAGATTAGATTAGATGCAACTTTATTGTCATTGTACAGTACAGGTACACAGGTAAATATGTCAGTGTTAAATCAACACTATTAGAGTTAAATTAACACTGAGGGTGTCAAAATGTAACACTCCCAGTGTTAATTTAACTCTAATAGTGTTGATTTAACACTGGCAGATTTACTGTGTACAGAGAAAATTAAGTGCAGTTAGCATCTAATCAGAAGTGCAATTTACAGGGTTATTTACATAAAGTGCAGTAAGTAGTCATTGAAATTGTACTGTGAGAGAAATGTGATATATATTAAGAGAGTACATTTATGTTAAAGTGGTGGTGCAGAGTTCAGTAGGGTCACAGCCTCTGGGTAGAAGCTCTTCCTGAGTCTACTAGTGCGTAAGCGGAGGCTCCTGTAGCGTCTTCTAGATAGAAAAAGGGTGAAAAGTCTACGCTTTGGATGAGAAACATTCTTGATGATGTTTCTCAAAATGCCCAGAAAGAGTTTGTGATAAACTTCCTGGATGGTGGGTAACTGAGTGCCTGTGATGTGCTGTGATATGATGTGTTGGGAAGTTTTCGCCACCCGTTCAAGTGATTTACAGTCAGCTGTGGAGCAGTTGCCGTACCACACAGAGATGCAGTTGGTGAGTATGCTCTCAATGGTACAGCGGTAGAAGGTAAGCTTTCTTAACTCACCGAACGAAGTAAAGGCGCTGCTGTGCCTTTTTGACCAGGATGGAGGAGTTCACAGACCAGGTGTGATCACTGGAGATGTGGATATCAAAGAAATTGAAGCCAGACACCTTCTGTACTGCAGCTCCGCTGATGTAAATGAGGAGAGAGCCTGGCTTCTAGTCCTCCTGAAGTCCTTGATGATCTCTTTTGTTGCTTGTTGGTGATTGACTGATATGTGTCGGCTGATGCTGTTATTTAGAGCTCTGGGTGACCAGTGGCTGATATATAATAATATATTATATGGTGTTTTCTTTATATCTTATCAAATATAAAGAAAAAAAGATAATATTCTTTTTGACTTGAGATGAGAGCATAGTTTTATCAGTCATGTCTCCATCTGCCTGTAGTGCAGTGAAATTATGACCTTTTCATTGTATTCATGCACCAGTACAGTTATCAGCATTGTTATTTGTCACAATGTAAACATATATTTAGGGAAATCTTCATTTTCAAGCCAATTTTAAGCTCATTCACAAACTTTTCCTTTCTAGTTGATTATTATTTTAGTTATTATTGCAGCATAAACAGAAGAAGTCTCAGCGTTTTCGTGCAGGTGCCTCGCACCTGTGAAGCAGCTCGTTACACCTGAGATTCCAGAACTAAAGGTGCATTTAGAGGAGCTTTCCAGCTGCACGTCTGCACTACAGTGAGTTGAAAAAGTTGCACATCTACAGCTTAATTGTGATCATACGCTGAAGCTGGATGGGTGAAGGAATATGAACAAAACTGAAGTGTACGTGAAGTTTATTCATAAGGCTGCCAAAAGTTGCCCATTAAAATACAATGCGCTCGAATTCCAAAAGTGCCTCAGCTCAAACAGCAGCCCTCCCGATGCTGACCCCTGACCTCTCTGTGTATTGGCAAAAACTCTGCGGCCGCCAGATCCAGATCCGGAGCCGCAGCCGGCGCATATGCTTAGCTAATGGTTCAGTCCGGGATTGCGTACGGCCAGAAATAGAGCACTTAAAATAAGATGACATGAATAATGCAAAGCTCCCATGCACATTTAAAATCTGGATCACTGTCACTGATAATCAGACGCCGCTGATAAGCTAATGTACATGGCTTTTCTGCACAAGGGCAAAAGGGGTGATCACAGGACCCCCCCTCCCCCTTTTCCCCTGGCGTGATGAGACAAAATGCATTACAATGAGCCGGATGTAGGACTTTTCAATATCACATTATATTTTCAGGGCATAAAGACGAGGAGGCTGAATCAGATAATTATCAGATTCGCTGCTTGTTCTGCATTAGCTGAAGTGATTACGGCGAAACAGCTGAATCGCAAGAACGGCTTTTGAACCGTGACAATGGAGGTTATCACGGCGTGATGCTAATAAGGGATTGAGCCCCTTGCATAATAGAGATGCTAAGAAGAGGCTGGAAGATGATGAGATAGAGTTAAGGTAAGACTCGGCTCTACAACAAAGTTTAGCCGCTAATTCGCAACGCTAGCGATATTTAAGCTTACTTTTGCATTTCAAGCCTTATTTAGTAGGGTTAAGTGCATGTCGCCGGAAGCAACCAACATTTGGTGGAAATGATTAATGGCTTTTAATTAGTGTCCCTTTGTCCCTCTATGTAAAGTAATGACTGTTGGTACACCGCTCACAGCTATTGTTTATTCTTTGTGGCCATTTGTATTTTGCTTCGTCCTGATGTCGTACAGTTTACACACTGATCACTAGAGCTCTCTATTAATCTCCATTAACTCCACAAACCCACCCACACACTCGCACTCAGAGCTTCATTACCGTCTTCAACTCTCTTCTTTCAATGCATGTCCGACTGTTTTCAGCTGCCAATTAAAGATTCTGCTTCAATTAAACATTGTATCACATCTTCAGTTAATGTTGAGTTGAGTCCCAAACAAATAGAATTGAGCGCTCCTGCTGAAGGGCGCCCTCTTGTGGCAGCTGTGAAATTAACCTACATCATGTCCCTTTTGTGCTGCGCAGCCTGATTAAAGGATTTTTGGGAATAAAATGTAAACGTTTCTACATTTTTCTTCGTTCTGGATCATTTGGCGGGATCTCTTACAAAAAAAAACATCAACATTTTGTATTTTGTCATATAGTTTCTGTATAAAAACACTAAGATTTGGGCTCAGATTCAGACTTTTTTTTTATTGTTTTAAGACATTTGGTTCCATAAAATGTCTCAAAAATAATATAAATGTCTTATACTTACAGCTCATTTAATAAGAACTGTTGTTTTGCAGAACTAAAAATAAAATTAATTCTAAAAGCTCATAAAATACATAAAATGTTATATTTAGAACTAATGGAAAAGTGTAACAAATACACAGTCAAACGTGTCAATATGAGATGGTTCAGTGTAGATATTGAGATGAAGATGTATGGAGGGATGTGGGACCCCAAAAAAGTAAGTAAAAGTTTAACTTAGTGGTCCCCTGCTATTTTTTTTTTATTATTTGTCCAGCAAAATCAATCAAAATAATGACTTATATCTTATATCACGTATATCTTATATCTTATAATGACTTATGTCTTATATCACTTACCAAGCTACAATTACTGAGCACATAAATATATTTAACTGGTGAACAGACCTACTTACTGATCTGAATGATTCAAAATCCTTATTTCTGTTAAATGTTCTTGTGTTATTCACTCAAGGCAGGGGAACCCGTCCTTAACCTCCATCACTGTAAACAAACCCACCATTCAAGACAAAGAACCGTCCTCAAAAGCAGCTAAACGCAGTGCAGGGTGACAGAAGTTGCTGTGAACGGCGTCATATTGTTGGGAAAAGTCCGCTGGTTTTCAAGGACACCCCCTCTTTGGTCTATTTGTTTGCTGTGACAGAGCGCACGGTGGTCTCCGGAGGGCAGCCAGCCTTTTGGACTGATACGCATTGTAAAAAGCCTGGAGATGGCTTCAGGCAAGTGCCACTTCCCCACTGGAGATTCCTAGTAGGTACTTTATATGTTTCAAAACAAAGGTCAGATGCTTAGCGGAAAGATGTCTCCATAACTCTCCCTCCAAGGACTCGCCAAAAAACGTCTAAAAAAAAACGAGGGATGTAAAAGATGAGCATCACTGCTGAACATGTTCTCAGTGAGGTTCACATGTCATTTACAGCAGATATCTGCTTTCACATTCACTGATGCATTTATCTAGTTATTATACACTTCGCTGTAGGCACACATTACATGTTAGATCCAATATTAGTGGCCCTATTTAAACGTCTGCTGTCTGAGGGTGTTTCAGACACTCTGATGTAGTCTGACGTCCTGACTTTTTACAAATTACACACATCTAAAATTATTTTTCCCAAAGTGTTACACAGGCTTTAGTTCAGCACAAACTCAGCAACAACAGAGTCAGAACAGTAAGAGTGTCATAAATCTATATTCTGATTAAATCTACTCTAAACTTAGACTTTACAAAAACCTGTTTTCAGATGTGCTGATATATTGTAAACACACTCTAAACATTTCTAGTCAAGACCTTTAAGCTCAGAACTGAATAAACAGAGGTGGTGACTACACACTGCTCATTGCAGTTTTTAGACACTGTATGTGGTTTTATTTCTAAAGCTTAACTAATGTGAGGCGACACTCCGTTTTCCTCATTCAGTGGTTCAGAGATGGAACATTTTTTCAGATGAGTTTGAGGTGGTGTCTTTGTTTACATCCAGGTTCCAGATATTCCAGGACCAATTTTACACCAATGGAATGTCCTGAATTACCATGTCATTATCATATGAATAACAGCATGTGTCTTTTCAAGGGGAAATATATGATAAGTAGATGCTTTAAGGTTTTTGGGGTATGTTTCATTTTGTTTGTAGGACACAATTTCACAGAGTTATATAAGTGCATATAGCAGTGCAACAACCACATTGTAACCATAACTGGTACCTAGGCAACCACTTAGCAACACCATAGCAACCACCTTGTGTACCGTAGCAACAACCTTAAACAACAAAACAACCATGTAGCAACACCTTAGCCACACCCTACCAACACATTTGCATACATATTAGACACTTTTGCAACAAAATACCAACACCTAGCATTTTACACACCTACAAACAGTAACCGCCTAAAACACCTTAGCATCCACTTAGAAGAAACAACCCACCAATATTATGTGAACCACCTGAAAATTCACTTTTCTTCAGAATTTAATGTGAAAACATATTCCAAAGCCTCCCTCCAAGGACTCACCAAAAAAAAGTCTAAAAAAACGAGGTGTGCAGGATCTAAAAATGAGCCGTCACTGCTGAGCACATTCTCGGTGAGGTCCACACGTCATAATTACAGCAGACATCTGCATTCACATTCAGCCGATGCTGTTTGGTCCCAGCAACTTACATTAGTCACCTACAGAGACAGTCACTCAGAAGTCAGTCTTGTGTTAAGTGCTTTCCTCAAGGGCACGATAGGCAATGCTTTACACAATCATATCAGGACTTTATGACCAGCCCTGGTTCTGGCCTGGGATGTCACAGATACCACGTGACAGGGTTTGCTGTATGTAAACGTAAGCAAGCACACTAGTCAGTTGTAGCAGAGTGTAAAACCACCATCACGGACAAAAGTCGTGGTGAAAAGTTTGCAGGTGTATTTTTATAGTAATATCTGAGTTTTTTCAGGTGATTATTGATTTCTAATGTTGGACATGTTACTCTCACAGCTCCAGTTGTAAAGACTCTAGACAGGTCTTAACTGGACATTGTCGGGCTGTACCACCTCACTTTACACAGCAGGTCTTTGGGAAAAGTGGCTGGTTGACCGTTGCCAGCACAGCAGTGTGTGCGGTGCAGGTCTAATATCCAGCAGATCTAATAATGGCCAAACATAAACTGTACATCCACAGATGAGCTGCTGTCTCTGACTTTACAGCTACAAAGTGGACCAACAAGGTAAGTGTGTCTAGAGAGGATATTAGGGCTGCGAATCTTTGGGAATTGAACAAATCGATCCAGAATGGATTCTTGGGGTCACAAATCGATTTTCTTCCGATTCTTTCAAATCCAAACGAATTACTTTACCGTTGCAATCTCTGCAAATCGCATGAGTCACGTCCAGCCCTTTCTTACCTGGGTCGGGTTGATGGTAAAATCCAAAGTGTTTCCAAATGGTTGCTTTCAAAGACCGCAGCTTGGCTTGCATGCATGTACGTAGCCCACGCTGCTTCCTTGTTTTGCCTAGCACTACGGTGGCTGAGAAGGCACATCCGCACCCACAAAAAAGTAGATTTTTTGAAAACGAGATTCGATTCTGAATTGTTCAATGTGAGAAACCCTAGTGGATATAGTTAATCTCCTGATCCACTCTAACACTCCACCACCACATCAGTGTCACTGAGAATGACGCCCCTGCTCCGTGGGGCGTAAACAAAGTCTACAGAGAGTCAGATGCACCTGTATGCTCAGCAGAGCCGATCTGAGTGCAGATTTAATTTGTTTCTTATAAATCCTCTTCGTTATGAGGATAAAAGTTGATGAACAAAGTTTGGACAAATATCACAGATTTGTCCTCTGCGGAGCCTCAGTAATTGTTCTTCTCTCTTCACTGCCTCGAAACATATTCGATACAATGACAAATTCCCTAAATACACGGCGCTGATCATGAGTGGGCCTGAAAGCAGGCGAGGCTTCAAAGGGGAGAAGAAAAAGACCGGGAGCTGGACGCGTTCCAGGCGTCCCAAACGGGGTTGTAATGGATCGATTCTTTTGACTTTGTGAAATATAGCTCATATATGGAAGCAGGCTGTGCTCCACGATGCATCTGCGGAGGCATTCTGGGACCGTCCCAGAGGCTGACGGGAAACAGCCAGGCAGAGCCGCGCTATTACAGCCGCTGAACCCTCTGCAGATTCGCTGTGAAAAAGCTTCACTGATCAATATGGATCAGCTGGGAAAGGAGTTTTGCGTTATAACAAATACTAGCGCTCAGCGCTGGCTTCGCTTGCAAAAGCAGAAACAGTTTGTTCTGGAAGAGCATAAAGAGCATCACACACATACGAACCAGAGCGCAGTACAAAACAAAACAAAACACATGGAATCCACCGTGACTTTACCCGCTTTCAGGCCAAACTCAACAATATAACTGAAGGAATGCATCATCCAGAGATACACGCTGTTGGTTAAAAGTTTTAGGTCTTTTCTCGCATTTTAAACAAATATATTTTCAGTTTAAATAGAACGTATGTAAAGAATGGACGTTTGTCCTTTATGAATAATTTTGAATGTGCTCTGCTCTAATTGGCAGAGCACTGTGCACATGTATTTTGTCTTTTTTTATGCTAACACTGCATTTTTCACAGATAAACAGTGGGAAATTAAACAATTTCTACTGAAATGAGAGGAGAGACAGGCTGATGAAAAATAGAGAGAGGGACGAGGTGCCGAATATGGAAATGAAGTGTCTAAGTGACAAATGAAATGAGAGGGAATCTTAGGAAAAACAGAGAGAAGACCAGGATGGTATGGAAGATGCACTTAAAAGAGGAGCTGAGTGAAGAGAAACAAGAAGACGGAGGACAGTTGCACGGTATAGAAGAGAAGTGTCTGAGAGAGGAGGTGGCTGGAGGGAAAAGCTGTTATGAAGTGAATGGACGGTGCTGAGCAGTACCGGTGCTAGGCATGAGGATGCCCTAAGCACAAATGCCCCCATCCTGCCTTCCTCCAGCACGCAAGTCCATTGCTTGGCCGGCAGATGAGCATATTCTTGGTCTGGGTTGCGCAACAAAGTTTTAGGTGGTGCCCCCCTCCACAAATGAGGCCCCACGTGCAGTTGCGTAGGCCGCGTATGCGGAGCCCCGGCCCTGATGCTGAGAAGACATTTGTCCAATCTCAAGTGGGAAACTATAATGTTGGACGTGAGGCTGGTGTATATGACGTTTGGGGCGGAGTCTAGGATTCTGAAATTGGATGAAGTCAACGGTTAGCATACTTATAGCGTTCTCTGTTTGCTGGGAAGTTTCTGAGTGGACACAGTGATTAACATCTCCAGTAGCTCACAGACTAACATACCACCACCACCACATCAGTGTCACTGACAATGATCCAGCTGCTCTGTGATGCTCCTGTGAAGGGCTAACAAGGTCAACAGAGAAACAAATGGACTTTGTCTGTAATTGCAGAACCACAAAGTTACAGTTTTCGCAGCATGCTAACACAACCATTAGCATTAGCAATGGTTTCTTTCGTATTTCCTTATATTATCAGTGATTAAATGACCAGAAAGTCATGAACACTGATAATGATGTCTGGGGAGATGACTCTGCTAGGGCAGTGGATTGAACAGAAATTGAGAGAAAATGATGCTAAAATAAAAAAGCTATCGCTAATCAATAACACAACATTAGAAACGTCCAACTTCTGACAGTTTGATAAATAAACAAATTACAGCGTGTTATCCAAGCATGCTGTTGTCATAGTTGCCTTTAATGAAATAAGAGCATATCGTTTTCCTCTGGCCAATTTCCTTTCCATTAAGGTCAAAAGAAACCCCCCGTAATTGGCTGCTGATGCGAGGCAATATCAATCATCGTTGTATTGTTGGACTCAGCGGTATGGCGAGCGCTCGGTTCAAGAAAGAGCACGTGGAGGGAAAAGAACAATTTCCTTAGCCCAAATGGAAAGTTCTGTCAAGCAGTTGGGAACGATCCGCCATCAATCACGGATAAATTCTCCAGAGCTGGGCGGAGGGGGGTGGAGGAGCACTCCATTACCTGGGCGTCTTTCAGAGTGACTAATGACATGTGACAAAAAGCATTCAAGAGTTGCACAAAGCGAGGAGTGCGCCGAATAGAGGCCGCTGCCACCCGGCACTTTCGGCTTAAGAATACACATCTCTAATTTAGCTGTTTGGGAAGGTCAGTGGAGTCTTATATAGATGTTTCCCACAGCTACATGAGCCCTAATGAGTGATATCAGTGTATATATAACTCTCGTTCTCTTCCTTCTCGTTTGCACCGTGACTTTGCTGATGCAGAACAAACACGGCAGTCTGTTCTCGAGCCCCTCATATCATCAGTAAATAAATCACTGTTGGGGGAATTGACACCGAGCACGGATGATTGCAGATGTCATTCCCAATTACTGAGGCCTGGCTGCCGAAGTGTCAGAAAACTACTGAAAAGAGAAAAGGAGGGAGCCTGAAAACACAGCTATCGCTTCTCGTGGAGGTTCCTGATGGACTCCGGACTCAAAAAAATGAAAAAAACGTCTGATTTTAATGTACAAACTACAGTAGAAGTCACAATCCTTTTCACAGTGGCCACAAATGCCATTTTTGATTAATTTTGGGGGTCATTTGAGAATTCCTCATATACTGTATGTTTCAGAACATCAATGGATTAAATGTTGATGTGCAAGATCTACAAACTTGAACACATAATTTCCTCATCTATAGCAGCTGGTCAACATTATTTACACACTTATTGTGTTTGCACTGTAAGTGTTTAATGGTGGCAGTTGTAGTTGCTTAACATCAGAATTGAAGTTGAGCAGCAGGTTTTGTCTCAGCTCGATCACCGTTGTGAGGAGGTCTGTTCATCTGTAGCCCGTCCCCCTCCTCTCACTAACAAAACACACACTAAGTGGTGTCCTACATATTATAAGAGTGTCACAAAATTAATCACTATAGTAAGATTTTATATGTCAACTATAGAATATATACAAGGTGTTCAATTTGCTTTTTTACACAAACAACCGTTGAATAACTAACACTAATGAAGATCTGGTGATGAAATAAACTTATAAAAGTCTGTGTGAAAGACTGACATGTATGATTACAGTGCCGGTAGATGGGGGTTAATTTCAGATGACTAATATCTGCAGCTGTTGGAGTGGAGGCCGGCGCCCATCCAGCAGTTTCCATTGCTTGCCTGCCACTGCAGTGAGACATTGAAGTCCTCGTGGAGACACCATGGGCCATTGGTTATTTAACCTTGACAATT
>BRDA01029338.1:15156-40819 GCA_036984385.1 Crenuchus spilurus | reverse complement strand
CCAGCTAACGAGCAAACCAGCTAACGAGCAAACCAGCTAACGAGCTCGGCTCCTGCACGGATTAAACTCGTAAGTAGGGTTACCACTGTACTGATATAGCAATTTAATCTAAATGAAATATTCTAATAGTTTGAGATTCTGATTTTTTTTATTTTAATGAGCTATAAGCCAAACTGATCAACATTAAAACAAAAAAAGGCTTTAAATGTCACTTTACATGTACAACAAACTTTTTCCCACATTATTCTAATTGTTTGATATGTCACTGCACGTTTTATTTAATGGTGGACTTTTATTGCTACTCTGATGGAACAAATCAATAACAAGCTCTTAGTATTATGGATGTACATGCTTGCATTTTCACTAGCATCTAAACCAAAAAGACAGTCTGCAGCTTCTTTTATATTGTGATCATCCAAAGCCTCTGAATGCATCAGTGACAGTACGTTAGATTAAACAGGTTTAAAGCTCTATGTTTTGTAATGGGTGGAAAGAACCATTTCACTGTGAAGAACCCCCACATACTTTAAAAATCAGATTTTTCTAAAGGTGTAGGATGAAGGTGACATGATCTACATCCTCAGTGGCCACCCACCACCATCTTCCCCTGCAGCAAACATCTCCACAAAGGCAGTCACCATACAGGAAGGGAGTGATTGTATTACAGTGAAGAATGTAGAAAGTCATAAAAGGAATCGGAGAAAATCAAAACATAAGCCCAGACGTCCTCCTGACATCAGCACATGTGGCATCTCCCGCTGAGATAAAACGCTAATCACATTTCACACTTTCCCTTAGAATGAACAGCCGCTACCCAAATACTCTGCAAACGATGATATAGGCCTCCACCAGCACACAAGAGAAAAGTGGGAATGGTTGTGTAAATTTATGTACATTTTTATGGGATGTTATTTCGTTTTTGTCCTTCACCACCATGCCTTCCTAATGACTGCTATCTGCATTGCCAATAACCTGAGAGAAGAAGAGTCACGTTGCCAGCTCGCTCAGTGTTCTCAGCTCTTTAGAATATGACAGTATTTATTACCATAAGTCTACACCAATAATAAAGACGTTTCCTATGTTATTATAGGAGGTATACTAAATTTTGGGCAACCTTGGTCAAAAGGACTGTTACTGTGGAGTGAGTAGAAGATGGACTGACATCAAGAGACAAAGATAATGGAAACATTATTTTAACAATTTGAAAGATTACTTTTTGTAAGAAAGGTAAAGCACCATGCAAATGTTTGGACACTCGTTTGAGCTCTCAGGTAATGTTTAGCAAGGTTACAGAGCTTAATTAGCTCGTTAGGGCTATGGTTTATTCACTATCATTAAGAAAGGCTAGGTGCTACATTTTTATTAAAATAACAAGTTTTATAAATACTCTGACCAGCAACAATTGGCTCCTCTAAGAAGCTGCTGAACACTCTAAAAATTAAAAGAATAGAATAGAATGTCTTTATTGTCATTGTACTTCTACAACAAAATTTGTCAGTGCGTACCAAGGTGCACAGAAACTAACATTCACATTCAATCAAAACAAACAATTATAAACAGAAACATGTTAAAACACATGAAAACATCACTAAAAACAATCACTAAAATCACTAAAATTGCAGCACTAAAATACACATACTCTTGCACTTAAAGCTCTAGCTTAAAAACTATTTTTGAGTCTATTTGTCCTCGCTCTTAATGTCCTGTAATGTCTGCCTGAGGGTAGCTGCTCGAAAAGTGAGTGACCAGGATGAGTTAATCGACATCCACAAAGTAGGAGAAGGCTGTAAGAGGATAGCCCAACATTTTAGGTACACTCTTTAAAAGAGATAGTTCTTAAAGAATTCTTTTGTAAGGAGAACGGTTCTACAGTATACAGATAAAAGCTTGACATTGTAAGGATAGCAGAACCCATTTTTGGACTCTTTTCAACCATTTTCTGTATAGAACAATCTAGAACACAACCCTCATCAATCTGAAGAACTGTTTCACCATGTAAGTAACTCGTTGGGTTCTCTGGGTGTTGATGGTTCTGTATGCAGTGTAGCTGTTTTCTCACTTGGTAATTAAAATTAAGAAATGGTGGTATAATGGTGACCAAGTGCAGTGTCCTGATACTCTACCACATCCATACATGGGCTACACATTTTAAACACTCACATGTTGACATAACAGACACATTTCCAAACTTTACAGTTTATCCAACGTTAAAGGTGATCTCTGTAATCCATACACACCTCTTTAGGTGTCAGTAAAGTACTGTGTTATACTGTTAAGCCTGTTTGTATTAGAAAGTATTTAAAGTACTGGAAGTTACAGTACAGAATGAACTGCCAAATTTGAGTACTGATGCTTCAATACGTTCAGTTCTGGTACAACTCTACAGGAACTGCGGAGGTCAAGCTGACCTCTTAAAGATCAAAACACTTTCCAAGAGAACTGCTCAGGACTTATAATGCAAATCAAAACCTTTGACTATAAGATGTGTAAGAAGATTTAGCAGACTGTACTGATGCTGTACAGACATCTGCACAAATATAACCTCCATTTAAGAGTCATCAGAATTAACTCTTTCCTGCATCCTCACCACAAAAAATCAGCAAAAGAAGTTTGCAATGGAATATCTAAACAAACCTGCTGCATTTTGTAAACAAATCCTGTTAAAAAAGTTAAAATAGAGGCTTTTTGAAGGTTTTGCTCTAGGCGTTACAGTCCCCTAATGTAAACATTTTAAATATGTGTGGATAGATCTTAAATAGAGCAGTGACAGGCCAAAAATCTCACAGAGATTGAAGCCTTTTCGAGGAAGGATGGTTGAAATCCCCCAGACTGGCTTGGCTGCAAAGTGTTTACAAGTTCAAATATTTGCCAAAGGGGGTATTGACCATGCAGATGCCCAATCATGTGCGTTAGGTTCTTTTCCTTTGTTATTTTATTGAATTAATTTTAAAAAATAGAAATTTAAAAGTCATCTGGCTTAAAGAAAATCTTCTTTTACTTGCTTAGCTATTATCAGTAGCAGAAACCAGGGTTGCCCAAACTTCTGCATGCCGCTGCATAATGTACTGTATAATGTAATATCGTATATTATGAGGTAATTTCATGGTTTGAGCTTTTGGGGCTGAAGCCCAGAATATTTTTTTTTAAATCTAGTCACAAATCCTAGTAACTCCATGATTATTTGTTTACACTGAAGTAGACAGAGTCAAAAAGTCATGAACGTGTATCAGCTGCACCTGATTAAAATGTTTAATGTACTGTATAAACCTTTTAATAAACCTCATAATTGACTTTTGTTTATCCAATTGAAGATAATGCTAATTTCTGGTAACGACTGCCATCATTTCCATTCAGCTCCTGAAATGCTGTGCTAGCTGTGACCTGGCGTGGTTTGTATTCACGTATTATGATAATTTGTCTTTTCCACCTGATGGCATTTCCGAATGTGTGACTTGTTATTGTCAACACTATATAAAGCCAAAAAGTCTATTTCCCAGTACGGTGCTCCTTGCATAGCTTCTCAAGGCAGAAATGGGACGCTATGCCAAAAAAAAAAGTAAGACAGTAAATGTTGTTTTCTCCCTCTCACACTTTAAAAATCTAAATCCAGTAAAGACCATGAAAATCTGAATCTTTAATGCTTTCTGGCCAAATCACAAGAGTTCAACAGAGCGTCAATTGACTAAGGCCTAGGAGACAAATTAAATAAACCAACAGCAACATGGCTGTCATGGGAGTGTTCTTATTCTGTCCAGAAGCAGAAGATGCAGAGAATATGTACTGTCAGCTGCTTCTACATCCTGGTGTAGACTCATATGTCAAGCTCAGACTATGTCCAGACTGTATGACCAGAGGATCGTGAGTTTGAATCCCGGTCATGCTGTTTGCCATCAACAGCCGGGGCCCAAGAGAGCGAATATTGGCAGTGCTCTCTCTGGGTGGGTAGATGGCGCTCTCACTCTCATCACTCTCACATTGTAATGTCCGCTGGCTCAGGTGTCTACTGATTGCTCCAATCAGAGCTGGGGACCCTGTGTGCCTTCCTCCGAGCACGTTAGGCTCTCCAGTGACGGTGTATCAGCGGTGGTTAGAAAAGAGGCGGTGGCTGCATCACACGCAGCGGAGGAGGCTTGTGCTTGCCTGCACCCTCCTAGAGTCAGGGACAGTGCATAGTGATGGGGAGAGGCTTAACGGAGGGGAGGGGCTAATTGGCTACTACTACATTGGGAAGGGGGTAAAAATTGGCAAAAACCTAGAAATAAATGAATAATAAAAAAAAGGTTATGTCCAGACTGAATTTATCAACCAACCACCAAACCACAAACTCAATGCTACAAGTGTGCCAGGCTTAATGTGCTTATAGACTTTATACCCCCTAAATGTGCCTTAGCCACCTACTTTTACACAATTCTATAATCACCCTGTTCACCCACCACTAATCCTCTTCAGCAGGAACAGGTCAAGTCATGGTTATACTCTCTCTCAGCGGGTCCCTCAAAGTGTTTTTTTAAGCTTTGAGGACACGTTGAGGATGTGATTAGGAGCCCATTTTCAATCAGAACACAATGTGTGAACTACTGGTGCTCATCTTTCGATCTTCATGACAAATACACCTCAGAAAGGTGTTGAGTGTGAGAGTGGGACCTCATGTCTGAAAGCCAAAAGACTGAGGAAGAGAGGTGAAGCATGAGAGGGAAGACAGAAGCGGAGAGCACAGCTGGTCTTCCAGAAGGAACATGAAAGTGTGGCTGATATCATCATCTTCCTGTATATTTAAAAACAAAGTTGTCAAAGTCAAACTCTAGTTTCAAGGTCCATAACATCCTCCTGTCTTTTCCCCGGAGGACAAAGCCTGAATTATAATGTTAAGTTGCCTTTTAATTTTTTAAACTGTGACTGAGGTGTCTTCATCTGTGCTGCAGAGGCCTGTAGGACCACGGATGTTTGGTCTTCAGAAGCCGACACACAGACAGTGAAGCTGGGTACAGCTGAATGTGCTCGCTTCACAGGATCAGTGATGGGTGAGATGAAGACTAAGCGAAAGCTGTTTACTGAAATGTATGACCACCACCTTGTAGCTTCAGCTTGCATATCATAAACAAGGTATTAAGTGGCTGAACCGCTTGCGTTTTAATCCTCCGCCTGGCACAGGCCTGAAGTATGGGTCGGACTGATCAGGTCATGCTTGACTGCATGCAGATGCATTCAGATGAGCTCAGCCCGGCTCGAGCAGGGTAGACTCCTCACGACTGGTACTCAGTTCTGCAGAAATTGCTGCTGTCAGGCTGATTTGATGACTGTGACTGTGACTGTGAGTGTAAATAAATGCAAATGAAAGTTCATGAAATGGTCAGATAAGATGTCGAGACAGATATGATGCTAATTATGGTTATATATACACACAAAGCAGGAGGTATTTGAGTGATAGATCATTGTCAGCACTGTGACACTGATGTGGTGGTGGTGTGTTAATGTGCCGCAGTGGTGGATCACACTCAGCAGAGCTGGTGATGTGTTTAAACACCTCGCTGTCACCGCTGGAGTGAGAATAGTCCACCAACCAAAAACATTCCAGCCAACAGCATCCTGTGATCACCAATGAAGGACTAGAGGATCAACACAAGCTGTGCTGAGCTGCTGTCTCTGATTTTACATCTACAAGGTGGACCAACAAGGTAGGTGTGTCTAATAGAGTGAATCCAGCAGCTCTGCTGTGTCTGATCTACTTGTATCAGAACACACACTAACACACCGCCACCACATCAGTGTCACTGTGCTGAGAATGATCCACCACCCATCTGTTCTGTGGTGATCCTGACTACTGAAGAACAGATGAAAGGAGGATAATCAGAAGAGAAACAGATGAACCTGTACGCTCAGTGGAGCTGATGAACAAAAAAGTGTAAACATGGACGAAATTTAGATTTCAGAGATGGGGGACACACAACTGGGGCGGTGGAGCTTGATCTGTTTGAACAGTGCCATATCTACCCTACACCTCAAAGCAATAGTTCAAAATATTTATAAAACCACAGCCCAGAGGATTTTAAATGTGATTTTAAAATAGACAGAAATTCCACAGACACAAATATGCAAAAATGTATTTTTAATAAAACTCTTTCAGTTCACCATTTTCTCGTTTTCTCTTGTTACTTTTCAGCTTTTAAAGCATGTGGCATAAACTTATCACTCAGTTCTGTGTTTCACCTTGTAAGTCACTTTCTTTTAGAATGTATGCACAACAGACCTCATTTAAATTCAATTATACCTCATTTTTGAGTAAAAATAAGCAGAAATTCTGAATTTCAAATCATTTCAAATGTTTGGACCACCATCCAGTTTTCTGTCTAGCTGATGTGAAGCAGGCAGAACAACGGTTCTAGTCTGTGTGATGCCCTGGGCGGACCCTTAAGTGCACCCACCCCCCCATGGAGTGGCAGTGGGGACGGCCAATCACACATTAGCAAAACACAGCAGAGCCAATCGATGAGCTTGTGGGTGGTCTAAAGGAAAACAGACTTGAGCAGCCGTTTTCTACTTGGTCCTAGTGCTTGACCCGTTTAAAATATTGTAACATGCTAAAACTGCAGGGGACATGTCCCCCTGACTCCCCTCCCAAATTACATCCGTGAGTGTAGATATAAGACGTGTAACTGAAGTGACAGTGACTGTAGGATTTGATGTGTTGTTTAGCAGAATGGTTTGTGATTCCTTGCTTTCCTGTTATTAAACGAATTTGTTCAATTCTATCAGCAACTGGCCTGAAATAATTTAATGAGAAATTGATTCACAGCCACTCAAAGGTAACTGTGTACTGGAACAGAGGTACAGAAAGGGTTAAACTATCACACATGTTAAAAACTCACATGTTGTATTAATGCTGATTGTATTTACTATAATGTTTGGGTTTATTGAAGTAAATAAACACTTCCTGCCCAGATAACAGAATATACAGTTTTTAATGCTTCCTTTGATTTTATACAGTACAGTACAGTACAGTACAGTGTGCTGTGAGTAAAATGTTCATTAGAATATGTGTTTGTAACCGGGATGTAAGGGCGGTATAATATTTAATAAGATAACTAAATATAAACAGACATGTTATTTACTACAGACAGAGAAAAATTCTGCTCTTCAGTGTGTCCTGTGTGGACTAACTCGGGCCCTGGGTAATGTTCTCCATGGCACCACTGGGTGAGTTGATTATTCGCGGTGCGTTTGTGCAGAGATAATGAAAGGACCCTAGGGTAAGTGTGACCTGCACACGGCACACAGTGTCCGCCCAATTACTCTCATAAATACGGCCCGCAACGGGGCTCGGCGAGACGCTCCTGGCCCGTTTTCAACCTGGACTGGAGCAATGACCCCATTGCAATGCCACCGGGGGCCGCTTGCAGAAGTATTGCAGACGTGGCATAGCTTTTAATGATTACAAATCTCCTCCCGCTCCTGGGCCGGGAAAAGGTAGAACGGCCATGGCTGTTGAGCAGTAAAGATAAGAGATGCCTCTGAAAAGCGCTCTCCAGCCAGCCTCCATCTATTCTGTAAAACTCATTCCACAGCCAAATGTTTCATCCACCGCTCCTTTCTCTTGCTCTTCTCTTTCTTCTCCTCCTCCTCCTCATTTTATGGACTCGAGGCTCTCGGCAGGTGGGTCAGTGAGTCTGTATCCGTCACACTCCATTGTCTTGGAGCTTTAATCGTTTTTTTTGTCCACACTATTATGAAAAGCCCCGAACAGAATAAAGGTGAAGCTCCGGTGACAACGTAGTATTAGCCAGAAACAGAAAAGTGCCATGTGTGCTAGCTGTGCGGTTCCAAATTGTTACCTGTCAACGTTTTCTATTGTGCTTAAAAAAGGGGAAAAAGGGGCAAAAATACAATTTTTGTTTCTACTCAGATGGAAATAATAGAACACTGAGGACGAAGATTTTACATTCAGCTGTCCGTGTGTCACGAGCAGGTCTGCACCGCAAGACATCAGCACATCTGAAAAACAGTAATTACACAAGACCACAAAATATCTGCTGTGAGCATATTTGGCTCTGTTCATAAAAAAAAGTTTGGAAATATTGACAATGACAGATGATTCACAGCTCATTCAACCAAATCCTCTGAGAGCAAGTCAACGTCGTCAGAAGATTTTTTCTGCAGTGAGTTTTTCTGTCGTTTGAGGACACTGAGAAACTTTCCTTATGTAAGTGGAGACGGTCCACCAGAAGTTTTCAGCTACTGCTTTCAATATTTCTCCTAAATTTCCAGAAGGATTGAGAGCTTCTTGCTTATGAGTCAAATAACCAGCAGTTTTACATGCAGACACGTTCCTCTTAAAGGCCTGGGAGTCAGAAATCCGGTCTGCTGACTGGAACTTTGCCTGGAACTGATCCACTGGCAGGACAAGCAAAGCACCTAACCCACAACTGCTCCCCAGACGCTGTGGAAAGCTGCTGCCCATCACTTTATTAGTTTACTCATACCTGTAGCTGTGATTATAACCACTCCTGTAATAATCCTGTTATTCCTGTGTACTGGATTTTATTTTATTTTATTTATTTATTTATTTATTTATTTATTTATTTAATTTAATTTAATTTAATTTAATTTAATGTATTTATTTATTTTATTTTATTTTACTGTATTTTATTTATTTACTTATTTATTTATTTATTTTATTGTATTTTATTTTATTGTATTTTATTTTATTGTATTTTATTTTACTTTATTGTATTTTATTTATTTATTTATTTATTTATTTATTTTCTTTTCTTTTATTGCATTGCATTACATTTATTAGTCTTTATTATGGGTTTTAGTGTCGTTTACCTGCACATGATGCTCTCTTAGGTAAAGTATGGAGGGGAAGAGGTATAATATTAATGACTCTTTAAAAGCTTGAGTATTTGTTGTTTTGTGACATGTTGAAGGTTACTGATGGGACGAGCTCTGGGTTTGAGGTAACTCAGCCTGTAATTTTCTCAGAGGATGAGCTGAAAAACTCAGACATGGTGCATCTGGATGTAAATAAAATTAAGGACTCGATGTACACAATGACATTACGCCTTTGTACATGTGACCCAATCTGAGTACGGCTTTAGCTGTTTAACACAGAAGAAATGATTCATCCTCTGAGTGTGCTCGTCTTATTGAGTCGTGTTCATTCAAATGTCATCATGTTTATTTTAAAATGAACAAAAAATCGAGCAGTGCTACTTGAGTTATTAATACGTTTACTGAGTCAGTTCTGACTGAGATCTGCTGCCACACTGCCTCTAACAATAGCGGCTGAGGCTGAGGCAGCACTACGGCTCTGCAGGCTTTGCAGTATTAATGCTGCTTCCGTTTTACATATTTGATGTTTTTAACCAGTGTAAGACTGTCTCTATCACAACTGCTAGAGGACATAATTTAATAAGTTAAAGACTTAATGTGTCTCTTAACTATACCTACACTGGAGATTCACTCCACATACTGTTTAGCAGCAACAACATTTGTGATTATTATTACCATTAATGATCATTACATACTGATAATGGATCAAATTCAGCTCTTCTTCAGTGTTACTGTTTTAATTATTCTGGGAATATGTTCAGTGTATTACATGAAATATGTTTATTTATTTATTTACTTTATTTTTAACCCAGTCACCCAATCACCGCCCTCTTCTGCTAGGACTCTCTAAATCACTAGTAATGATGATGATGATGATGATTGTTACACTTATATAGCGCCTTTCTCAATCCCAAGGACGCTTTACAATCAACACACTCCATTTACACACACTCAATCACACACACCGGCGATGTCTCTGACTCTAGGAGGAGACTGAAGGAAAGCGCAGGATCCCCAGCTCTGATACATCAGCTAACAGACACCTGAGGCAGAGGACATTACTTGGTATTAGTGATGAGGAGAGAGCGCCATCTATCCACCCAGAGAGAGCAGCATAGCCAATTTTGCTCTCTCAGGCCCGACTGTCGATGACGATCAGATTCAAACTCGTGATCCTCTGATCTCTGGTCTCACGCTGCGCTCAGAAATGCTCAAGTTTACTAAAGATGGGAATTTTGGGTTGGAATATCAAAATGAACCAGAGTGATGCTGTGTATGTGTGTTATAATGTTTATCTCGTGTCTCCTGTTTGTCTCACGCCATTTCTCTTAAGAACTTTAGGAGAATATGTGAGACGTCCCCTGAGCCATTCAAGAGAAACATCTGAGCAATAAAATTTGGGCATTTTACATTACATCCCAATCCTGATAATGACTCCAGATGTATAAAATAATATGCTGGTTATGAAGTTATGGCGTGAGGAAGCTCATGCAGACTGAGGAACGTAAGTGTAACCACAGAGATGAAGAGGTTAAGGTTAAAATGATAAGGAATAACGGATAAAGTTTTTTGAAGCTCCAGTCATCCCTTTACTCTGACACTGAACAACGCCCAGATGATGAATAAGCAAAGATGGCAGTGACTTTAGGATTTATCATGTACAGTAATGCCGTTGCTACCCTTGCGCTAAGATTACACCTTCATTTTGACTGATGGCTGTCAGTAGGCTGTCCTTGCAGGCTTTACAGATGTGGATAGCCCACGTCAACCTGTCAGTACCAGTGGCTCTACCTCCATTTGTGCTGTCTCAGTCAGCAAAACCGGGCCGGCTTTTTAAAAGTGTTTGTATATGTTTGTGCATAAGTGTGTGTGGTTGTAGAGATGCTAATGCCCCCACAGGCCATTTATTGCTCATTATTCCTTGCTAAATGTGCGTTCCCTGCCATATCTGACCCACTCGCCAGCATCGTCCCTCTGCTGGTCTATTGGCATTGCACTTCACGTGTTTGTTTTAGTTAATGAGAATCTCCTTTAATTAGATTTTGATGAGCATCCGGGCATTGATCAGGGAGGGAAGAGTGCCTGTCCAAGAGGAGGAGTTGCCAGCTATATGGACATTGATCTTCCCTTCGTCTGTATCCACAACACTGCTTACTCCTCAGATCCAGCTCTGGCCTTAAAGGGGCTATAAACTATTTCCCTAATCCATATTTTGGCGACCGTGTCTCACGACTTTTAAATACCAGTGCTGATCATTTCACCTGAGAGTTTTTAGAAAGTTTTTGATTTCCATTGCTGGATGGACCTGACGTTAAGTTTTTCTTCTTACCAATCACATTTGATCTCTCCATGCTCTGCCAACAAATACACTCTTTTGTAGCAACTTTTGCCAAGTTGGACAAGCTTTAAAGAATATTGGCAAAAATCCCATTAAACCTAATGGGCCATCGTGCACTTTGTTGCAAGTCGATACATAACAGTGGAATTGACATGCTAGACTACTACTGTAGCGATGTTGTAACTAATCGAAACTTGGCTACTTCAGAGAGCCAGAGATGCATTTACAACCATGTTAACATTAACCTGATTATATCACACATCCCGTTTGTCCTGTCTCACCAGCCAATTCATCTTTCAGAAATATCACTTTAAATGAAACGTTTTGTTAGGAACAGACCACTAATTGCTAAGGTGTGTGAGAAAGGGGAGGGGAAACTGATGGAGCCTGAAGCCAAACCGTTTTGAATGACAGATGAGTGAGAAGTCAAGAAACGTTACGAATAGCCAGAAGAATTAGGAGATACTGGGGTGGTTTTCTGTCACAAGGGGACACAAGAGGCAAGGATGATGGAGGGGTTTATATACAGCATGAATGAATGAGAGGCGGAGTTATGTGGTTATTACATAACATCATTTTTGACCAAAGCTGAGCTTTGCGCTACACCATCTCTTTAGGCCGAATATAAGATTTGCCAGTTTTCCCACCTTATAAAATAATATATTTGGAGGTGGAACATGGATGTTTGTAAAATCAGATACGTGTACTTCGCCCCCTGCTGGACTATCTGTGCACTACATGCACCAAATCATACAGACGTTTGAAATTATTTGAGTGAAAATGATTAAATGAACAAAATCTGAGTATAAAGGATTAATCTAACAGTGGTGAGCAATACATTTAGGATGTATCACATATGAACAACACAAACCTCACCAAGAGCTACACCAAGAATTAAAAGTATGGAAACATTTCAATACCCAAATTTGTCAATCAATTCTAACTTTCAGTGTTTTCTAATACAAATACGTTGCACCAGTTTAACAGTGTATTCGGTAACACTTTATAATAACTTTCATTAATAGCTCATTAACTATTGATTAATAACTGTGAACAAATCATTAGTTAATGGCTTATTAATGAAAGTTATTATAATGTGTTACCGTTTATTTTTCTAACAATGAAAAAGACGGTTTACAGAGATTACATTTTAAAATGAGATAAAGTGTTAGATAAACTGTATAAAAGTTAAAAAGTTAGTTTTATCAAATAATGAGCTGGTGTTAAAGACAATAGTGTTTAAATGTATAGTTAGAGCATCATTTGGCACTGAGTGTCATACTACACTTGGTATCGGAACCCTCCAGGCTTTACTGGGTTAAATATTCTGCTGGGTTAAGCCCACTGAAGCCTCTGGTGTTGTTGGGTTGAGTCCAGCTCTGGAGTTTGCTTAACTTATCTGGCTGGAACACACTAATTATCCAATCAGCAAAACAGCTCAAATCAGCAGAAATGATGAAGCGCAAATGATTTCGATTTTGCTGTCATGCAGCAGAAAGAAGAGCTCATTATTTACATCTTCTGCTGGTAACATAAATCCCCCACTGCTTGCCGTATAATGCCTGCTACAGTATCAGCACTGTTTGGTTCGTGAACCCAGCTGCTTAAATTGGGTGTAATTGGTCAAAGCTTTCAGAACAAACAATAGATACTATTATCTCCACTAGTGCACAGATAATAAGAGGCATTTGGTGGGAGCAGAGCAGAAAATATTATGACTCTTAAGCATCCTTACACTAACTCTCTGTGTTTTTCTGGGATGTGGGGTGAAGGAATCGTGTTCCTTACCTTTCAAAACAAACTTGCAAGCTTGAACATTGCAGTGCTTTAGAGCAGCCTGCCAGTGGTTCTGAATATATAATGTATACCAGTACTGTGGCTGGTTGGTAGTAAACATGGGGTCCTTGCATGTTTACGTCTAATTAATTTACAGGACTGATTGACAAAATAATGCAGAGATGACTTTAAGCTATTGTATAGTCTTTAAGTTCTTCATTTAGACTCAGTGATGTAAATGGATGTGGAGATACACATTAGTGTATGTAGGAGCGACATAGAGTCTGTCGCTGTCCGTGGTGCTGAAGTTCATGCATTTGCAGTAGGGGCTGATTTATTTTTGGTCCACGTTGATTTAAGAAAATTCTGAAACTATTGTCCATTATAGCTTAACATGGTCCAAAATGAAACGACTCCAATAGTTTTAGTTTAACTGTGATTCACTGACTGATATGACTTTGAAATTTGGCTGCTTGAAATATACATGAAACTAAACTGCAACTAAACTGCATCAGTTATGAAGCATTTCATTCCTCAGTCTCAAACAAACAGCTAATAAGCTGATAAGAGTAGTGTCTCAGCAGTCACGTCTGTGTACTACACCACTACACGTGGCATCATTCTCCGCTCATGTGGCAGACCTGACTCAGTCACAAACATACAGAGATTGTCCTCTTCAGCAGATGGTGAATTTGGTCCTTTCTCTCGAGCCACTCAGTTCAGTCTCTTTCAGCCCAGACTTGACTTCACTCTCTCCTGGCGATGTGTGCTATCGGGCCACTGATCCAAAATTCTGCAGCACAGCTCGTCTTCTCCCACATCCCTCCACTGCTGAGTTCCCTTCACTGGTTCTGTAGCACATTTAAAATGCTGATCCTTGACTACAAAGTCAAAACTGGACCAGCCCATTCCTCGAGCCCTTTGAGTTCCAAGTACAATTCAGCTTGATCTGCCTTCCTTTAAGAGGCAGAGAAGAGAGCATCTGTCCTGGTACCCAGATGGTAGAATGAACTCCCACTGGCTGTCCAAACAGCAGAGTCTGAGGACTAAACACTCATCTCTCTGAAATGCACTTAAATGCACTCTAAGCATGCACTTGTGGTATATTTGCTCTTTACTTTTTCCATGTATTATGGCTTCTGTCTAGACGTGGAGTTGTGCTTTGTATTGTAGCTTTTATCTACAGTAGGTATCAGCATTGGCTCTTGATGCTGGCAGTATTCGAGTTTAAGTATTGAACTCTAACCTACATCTATATTAGCAAAGGACACTTTTACTACAAAGCACTGTGTAAATCACTCTGTATAAGAGACGTCAATGTGTCAAAGCTGGTCTCCTCATATTATAATATTATTAATTTTATTAATTAATAAAGGTAATTTAGGTGACTATTGAGTTCTAGTATACAGTGAGAAAAATAAGTATTTAAACCCTGCAAATTTGCAAGTTCTTCCATTTAGAAATCATGGAGGGGTCTGAAATGTTCATCTTAGGTGCATGTCCACTGTGAGAGACATCATCTAAAAGAAAACATCCAGAAATCACAATGTATGGTTTTTTAATCATTTATTTGTGTTACTGCTGAAAATAAGTATTTGAACACCTGCCAATCAGCAAACATTCTGGCCCTCAAAGACCTGTTAGTCCGCCTCTAAAAAGTCCACCTCCACTCCACTTATTATTCTAAATTAGAAGCACCTGTTTGAGGTCTATAGCTGCATAAAGACACCTGCCCACCCCACACAATCAGTAAGACTCCCAACTACTAACATGGCTAAGACCAAAGAGCTGTCTAAAGACAAGATTGTAAACCTTCTCAAGGCTGAAAAGGGCTTTGGGGCAATTGCCAAGCAGCTTGGTGAAAAAAGATCAACTGTTGGAGAAATTATTAGAAAATGGAAGAAGCTAAACATGACTGTCAATCTCCCTCTGACTGGGGCTCCATGCAAGATCTCACCTCGTGGTGCATCAATGATCCTAAGAAAGGTGAGGAATCAGCCCAGAACTACACGGGAGGAGCTGGTCAATGACCTGAAGAGAGCTGGCACCACTGTTTCCAAGGTTACTGTAGCTAATACACTAAGACGTCATGGTTTAAAGTCATGCATGACAAGGAAGGTTCTCCTGCTTAAATCAGCACACGTCCAGACCCGTCTTAAGTTTGCCCATAACCATTTGGATGATCCAGAGGAGTCATGGGAGAAAGTGCTGTGGTCAGATGAGACCAAAATAGAGCATTGAAGATGGGTCGTGGCTGGGTCTTCCAACATGACAATGACCCAAAGCACACAGCCAGGATAACCAAGGAGTGGCTCCGTAAGAAGCATATCAAGGTTCTGGAGTGGCCTAGCCAGTCTCCAGACCTAAACCCTATAGAAAATCTTTGGAGGGAGCTCAAACTCCGTGTTTCTCAGCGACAGCCCAGAAACCTGGCTGATCTGGAGAAGATCTGTGTGGAGGAATGGGCCACAATCCCTGCTGCAGTGTGTGCAGACCTGGTGAACAACTACAGGAAACGTGTGACCTCTGTAAAGGCTACTGTACCAAATATTAACACTGATTTTCACAGGTGTTCAAATACTTATTTGCAGCAGTAACACAAATAAATGATTAAAAAAATCATACATTGTGATTTCTGGATGTTTTCTTTTAGATGATGTCTCTCATGTTCTAAAGTCTCTAATGACTGGACTATTTAGATGACTATTGGGTTCTTGTGTTTGTTTACAATGTTAGCCAATGTCTTGGTCAGTCAGCTACAGCTAAGGTAAGTGGTTAACTGTGTACATATGAAACATTTATTTAAATGTCACAAAGAAACAGTGATACAGCAAAATAAAAGTAAAAGTACTGACAGAGTGAGAAGCTAAAACTAATTATGTAACACAATCTCATACATTTACATCCCATAACTAAAGGTGGTGAACATGTGTCCATCATGATTACATCCCAGAGGCAGGGAAGGTTTGGATCAGTGATAGTTCATCACCTTTTTTCTGAGGGAGTATAAAAGCTGGCATGTTTAAGCCTGGCCCTCCTATGGAGTCACTTCTGACTGGAAATGTAAGTAACTGGTCTTCAGTAAATATAGAAAAAAAATCAATAAAAGAACTGCAGAGATTTGACTTATTCACGTTTTAAAGTCAACGCCCTGTACAGCCCTGCACATACATATTCAGATCAGCCAACGTCCTTCAGCCTAACAGGTAGTCATGAAATATACACTTTATCATTCATTTCATGCATATTTCATCCGTATATGTTAAACATAAAGATTTACTATTCTCATACATTGTGGGACCTTTATTAATGATTAATAATGAGACTGTAAAACATAATCAAGTCCGCAGCCCCACTTTCTTCTTCTTCCATTGACTGGTGCTGTGGAGCCTGCTGCCTTGTTTTTGCAGTGCAGATAGGAGCTTTTGTGACTCGTCATCAACAGGACTGGCTATACATTTAACAGGCAGTAATCCAAGTCCCAGCCTCCCTCCCTCTCTGCTGACAGGCAAGGGCTTATGGAAATATTTGGTAATCTGCTGTCAACTGAACACATGCAAAAAAGTTCTTAAATTAAGGAAAGCTTGGAAATATCACACATTATTGGTTCTTCCTTCTTATTTTCTCCTCTTTGTGACGCACAACAGTGAGGCACATGTAAGAGGCCTTTTTCCCAAACATACATTGAAGCAGTCTTTGTCATTAGCCTCGGTAAGGAAAATTGGTATTGAAGTGCAGTCATCTCGCCGGCGTGGATGTAACATGTGCTGGTTGCTACACGTTGGTGAATGTGTTGGTGATAATGCTTCTGATAATATGCCAACACACTAGCATAGCACTAAAATATCAATACAGCAATGTAGGGTGAATAAAGTCTTGTATGTGAATCGAGATGTGGTCGATAATCTTCTTTTGCACAGCATACAAAACTAATATTCACTCACATTCACAGATCCATCAATCTATCAGACTAAATATGACAGCTGTGCTCTAAAATATGTTCTTCTCAACACGAGGTGACATCTGGACAGTCACAGAGATGTACGTCCATATTGAACTAGAGCTGCACCAAAAGCTAAAGTCTCAAAACTTTTGTATACAGTGGTACCCCTACTTACGAGTTTAATCCGTGCAGGAGCCAAGCTCGTTAGCTGGTTTGCTCGTTAGCTGGTTTGCTCGTTAGCTGGTTAGCTCGTTAGCTGGTTTGCTCGTTAGCTGGATGCATTTTCCCCATAAGAATACATGTAAAACTGATTCATCCGTGTCAGCCGGCCAATATACAGTATACTTTAATATGCTGAATAATGTGTTTATATGGGTTTTTAAAACATAAACGAGATGACGACGGCGCTCGTGTAGGCTGGCGGCTAAGGAGGACAGGAGGACGGGCGTATGTGTATGGCATGGTTACACTTATCATATGAAAAGTAAAAGTAAAATGTATCTAACTTTCTTGTTCACTACCTTTTGTCACTTTCACTAGCACTTTCACTTTCACTGGACAGCGGTCAAAGGTAATGACTGACCTCTTCTTCTACGCTAGCATCTAGGGGATGCTATGACCGCCGCGCCCCTAGCGGTTGGCATACTTGAACTAATTTACGCTACTCGTTACTTAGAATTTTACTCGTTACCTGGAACAAAAATATTCAGAGATCTCGACTCGTTACCTGGAATACTCGTTAGTAGGGTTACCACTGTAACTACGTTTGGCATCAGTTTCAAACTTTCAAAATTTGGCAGCATCTTTTGCTGTAGTTTGTTCTCTGCTGTACTTAGCTTTAACTAAAATGATCAAAATAGTGACAAACAGTAGGTAATTGAACCTGTAATGTTCTGTAATGCCGTAGTCTCTCCTCACCTCTCTGTCTAATAGCTGTGTGGTGAGAGTTCTGATTGCTGTAGCATCATGTAGGTGGATGCCACATATTGGTACGGTTGAGGTGACAGTCTCAAATGTCAAAAAGCTTTGAGAGTCTATAAAAGAGCATTGTCATAAGTGTGGTATTGTATTGTGATATTGCTTTTGTTTTAAGACTTTTATTGTGAACATATCAGGCTTATAACATGATATAGCAGACCTCTCAGTGTTTTCACACCATCAGCACACACACTTTTTCTAAACACTCTGTCCTGAGAAGTGTACTTTAACTACCATCAGCTGTTTTTTCAGTGCTTCACATCACTTGATTCCATGTGGTGCCTGGCGTTAGCATGCTGCTCTGATAAGCTGATTAGAGTAGCGTTACCCTTTAAAGCCCCTTCTCCTTACACAGTGCCTTTTTCTCCCCCGTGAGCAGTGAATAATGAAAGCTCTTACCGCAGCTCTTTGAAGGGTTCCGCTCGGACATGTGGGGTCTCCACCGAGTTGCTGAACACAGCTCCCTCTGCCCCTGCAACCACAAAGCAGAACACGGAGCCTTAGCCGCGCTCGGCCAACACACTAAAATCAATGGACATAATCTCTGAAGTTACAGCATCGACCACAGGCGCCCGGACTCGTCCCTATTGGCTCCCCGGCTAAAGTAAAACGATAACTTCAGCCCTCTTGCCAGGCCTTGCTTGAGAATACTAAGAAACACTTCAACATTTCATAGCTTTAATTTTTTTAAGAGTTTACAAGTTTTTTTCAAGATGATACCACAACACAAAGACTGCGACCATTTTTAAGTTTTAGATGTTATTGTCCCCCAAAAGTACACAGTAACTGTACTCTCAAAGGATCAACACAGACCTTAACCCCACAGTCTTCTGCCTAAACTGTTCTGTTTGGCAGGTTTCAGTCACTGTACGTTACTGAAGGAGGTGTTGATTTTAACCTCATTAACCTCACCAATCAGTAGAGGTATGTTACAGATTGTCAATAGGTCATCACAATAAATGTGACTAGAGGTCACCATTAGAAATGCAACATTTTTAAATGTCCCACTACATTTATTAGTGTTTCGTTTAGACGTGTTTCGTATCTGAGCTTTTTAAACAGTATAATAAATGTAAAAGTCAGGACAGCATCAGTCAATGTATCTTCAAATAAATCAATTACAACACAATCTGATGCAATTACGCTCCCTAAGTAAATATACTGCAGATCTACTCTCGAAGGTTCCACACCAGTGAAGGGAAAGGTACTACCCCAGCGATGGTGAACTACCTTTGAGCATCACAAAACCAAACTACGATGTCTCTGATTACAATCACAGTTATAGGACAAACACAGTATTACACAAACAGCAAAGAATCACATTGTTTATGTGTAGAATTACATTGAAACCAAACTAAAAATGACAAGTTAAATTCTCAGCACATTCTAATGACTCTACATTTGAAACCAATGTACTTGTAGGTTCTGCAGGTGCTCCAGTGCCTTTTTAATCAAATGTTGACTTTCCAGTGAACACGTCTCTATAAAAAACCCAATACTGTTTCTATAGGATATGAAGAAAGAAGGTACTCTCTCTCTCTCTCTCTTTTTCATCAGGCACAGGTTTTGGTGCCCCAGGGAAGCAGGGAATAATCTTTCGATGTATAATTCTTGGTTATGTCGTGTCTTGTAAACTTTTCAGTACAAAGTTCTTTTAGAGAGGGTGAAAAAAGGGCCAACATTTTCAATTAGGGCCTGAGCAATGCTGAAGTGCTTTTGCCTTGTATTTACAGTGCAGGCGCTTCCTTTAGGGACACACTTAAATCACGCCGCTGTCCAAAAGGCATGAAATCCACGAGAAAAATATGCAAAGCGCTACACGGCTCTGCTCAGGAGGGACAGATAAGTCTTGGCATAATGGTGGGTCCAGGTGGAGCAGGCTCTGCTCTCCAGATGGAAATTTGTGGGGCATGAGTAGGACGCTGAAACATGGGGGAGGGTTTTAAACATAGACAGATCACAAATGGGATGACAGGAGGGAGGGATGATTCAGGGGGGCAAACTGGTGTGGTACTTTTACTCCACCATTTGGGCATGTTTATGGGTCATCTTGACCAGGCATAAAGGTTTAGAAAATGGTCCTAGGACAATAAACTTTGTATAACAGTGTTAAATGATAAAGAGTTGTTCCTACTTACATAAGACAACATTTGCAAAAAAGTTTTAAAACTTCATTCATTAATGGGTTTTTGGAGGAACCCTAAAATGTTCTGTGGCATCAGCCCACAGCACCCCTTAAAGAGCCCTGTCTGCAGCACTTGTAGCAGAGGTTTGTGCTAATTTTGTATGCACACACCTGAATATGTACCAACACAAAGACTATTAACACTGCATTTAACATCATACTGCACAACACTTCTGCTTCAAACGAGAGGCGACAGCTTCATCTATTACTGATGTTTTAGCTTCTGTAAATAAACAATGAATATCCATTGTTTTAAAATAGCTGAGGACCATTTGCTAGTTAGAAAGGAGCACAAATAAACATGAGCCTGACGAAGAGAGAGTCCTTATAAAAGCAATAATGTCAATAATAACTGTAGAAGTTGGTGCTTTAGGAAAACATAAATAATAATTATTATTTTCTCATTAACACATCCTTCTTTCAGCCTAATGCTTTAATGCCAAAACTCCTTCTGTGACTTTTTAATTTTTTAATAATACTGTTACTGTATTTGTTCTTCTGTAGAACATCACATAACAGTTTATTTAGTTTGACTTTCAAACACTGCAAGTAAATTGATGCATTCAAGTATAAACTGATAAACATCCATCCATCCATCCATCCATCCATCCATCATCTTCTGCTTAATCCTGATCAGTTGCGTGTTCACCGGGTGCAGGGCAGGACATTATACACCTAACTAATCCCAGGACAGGGTGCCAATCCATAAACAAACATCTCAATACAAAGTTCTTAAGAGTTCTGAAGTTTCATGCACATTTGGACATGTATGTGCAAATGAAAGTGATACATTGATCAGTGGTGGGCGGCCTTATCCATTGCACCCAGGGAGCAGTTGAAGTTTAAGTGCCTTGCTCAATGGCATTTCAATCATATCCTGTTGAGGAATATTGAATTGGTGACTTAGTCACAAGGCCGGTTTCTTAACCACAAGCTCACATCTTCTACAGCCCACAGATGCCCATGAAGAGGTGGGCAGGGAATGCCCATTGCTTCAGGCAACCCCAAGTGTCATTTTGGAGGAGTGAAATGTGGGTTGCTGATGGTCAGTGGCAGCTGAACTGACAACTCTTCTGGACTATTATTGACTAATGCAAACAAAGCCAAAGTCTCTGAATGCATCATGAATAATATGCAGGGCATTCATCTTTTCATCTGTGTTCATTTCAACACAATAAAGCAATTTCAGTTCTGAAGAGGCTCCCACCAGATGTGCACACAGGATGGTGGGCTTGTGTAGTGCTAAAAGTCTTTATGTATTTGTTGTGTGGGCACAATTGTGGACAAATTGTCCCAACAGTAACTCACAACTGTACACTCTGTCAGTGGCACAGTGAGCCTAGCCCGAGTCCATTCACAAACCTCACAACCTAAAATCAATACAGTTATTACTAAGGCAGAAAACACAAGAAAACACCAGGCCAGCTTGCTAGACACTCGATAGCAAAGATGTGAGAACTGGCAGGTTACAGAAATGCAGCAGATACACAGAATAAAGAACGTGAGAAGCCGTATATTGACTGTGTATCTGATAGATGGGCACAAACCCAACCCGATAACATCGGTGCTCCTTAATAGAGAAGGCAGGTTCCACTGCAGATCTCAATCAGCAGTGCATTCTGAGAGCAGCTAGCAACCTCATTCCATACCCACCACCTCCACCAAGGACGCCAGCGGACTCCTAAACAGAAGTAAAATATTCTTCAGCCTGGAATGCCTCAGTCTTTCCAGTGACTGTACTGAAAATAGGCTCCAAATGAAAAGTTCACAGTACTCCATCCCTCCCTCAGACCTACACGGCAGCCAAGAGCCCCCCGGAGTAAATAACATGCTTCCTTCGGCAGAGATATTTGCCCCGCTCCAGCTGTGGATCCGAAGGTGAAGCAGCTCTTAGACAAGGGCTTCTTTCTCACACTGTATTCTGCAGTTCTGCCGCCTCTCATGAATGGCAAACACATTACAAAAAGAGCAATGCCCTCTCATGCTTTTCTCCTGGAGCTCCTGAGGAACTGAACGTTAGGCGTGTGAGGAGAGGCTCTCACTGGATGCTTCAGCTGAAGTGGCCGTCTGATTTGTAGAGCCGTGATTCATAGACAGACGGTGGAGAAAAACTCGCCTGTTTTACTGAATCTGTTTGGAGGCTTTTGCTGTCAGACTGAACTGAAAATGCGAAATTCACTGCAAACTTAACATTCAAAGCAAAGCCTCAGTCTCTGCCCAAGAATGAATAAAACAGTGGATCTCCATCTAGGAGGTTACAGAAGATGATGCTGCATTTTTTCAAAGGTTAAGAGGATAAAATACTGATGAACAAGTGGCCTTCATGCAGGCCCTTAGTGTAGGAGACATCAGCATCTACACTGTAAAAGACTGACATATTCAGAAGTTATCAAACTACACACTCTTGTGATTGACATATAAAGGGTCTTACACTGTTTACAGTCGTGGATCAAGGAGCCCAAAAAGCCACAGCAATTATATGTCCAGAGCTGTAGACTCACAATCCTGCCTCAGCCTCTGGTGCTGAGATTAAACTTCTTTTAGATGTTGAAAACATTGGTTCAATAAACGTAACAGTACAGATTAAGTAGTAAAGACTATTTACAAGCTTAAGGTCATTATCTTTTCATCATCTTAGCAATTTATTTAAAGGTACCAACTAGAGAACATTGGATGTGCCAACTGAGCTATCTGTGCTCCACCCACAGATGCTTCACCCTGTTTTTATGCCAGCTAAAAGAAGAAGAATTCTTTATTCATCCCTTTAGGGACATTTTTCTCTGTGGGGTGCCACCTGCTGTGGTGTCCGGGGAGTAGTTAAGAGTTAGGTGCCTTGCTCAAAGCCGTACATGTATTTTTATTGCTGGTTCTAAGATTTGAACTGACAACCTTTCGGTTTCAAAGACACTTCTCTTTCCTTTAGGCCACAGCTGCTCCAAATTATTACAAGTTTCAACCAAAAATTGGCTGAAATTCACGGAAAAAAGCTAACATCTACAAAAAACTACTGTCCAATCTGACTTTTATTTTAAAATGTAACATTATACCAGTCAACCATAACATTAAAACCATGTTTCTACACTCACTGCTCACTGTAGTTTTTAATAGTTGTGTCCTGTCATTGTCCACACACCTAGACCTTGTAGATGTAAAGTCAGAGACAGCAGCTCATCTGTTGCTGAACAGTTTGTGTTGGTCCTCTAGTCCATCATTGCAGGACGCTGCTGGCTGGATATTTTTGGTTGGTGGATTATTCTCAGTGCAGCAGTGATGGTCCAGTGGGGGACTTGTCCATTGAAGTACACGGTTAAGGAAGCTAACAAAGATGAACTACATTCTGTAGCTGTAGACATGGGCATAGATGCCCCCACACTGATGTTCATTTGGGCGTTTTCTGACTGAGTCTTGGCTTCAGTAGTCTGGACTGTAACACTGATGAGCAGAGCCCCCATCCCATGGCACTGACTGTAGAGCTAATATGATAAGTAGAGATGACAAGACTGACAATGAGCACACATGGAGGTGGTTTTAATGGCTAATCAGTGTCAGTACCAGCTCTAAACAAACACATTTCTTGTCCAATATGACTCATTTACATGTTTTGAGAAAAACGTCTTTGCGTGCGACAGTTTCTCGTTAAAATGAGATATTTCTGTAAAGTCGTGCAGCCTTGTAACGGTTACTAACAATGAATACAAATGTGGACGGAGCATGTTTATTTCAATTAACCTTTTACCCTCCGCATAAAGGAGGCAAGCGGCAAACGCCTCTGTGTCTCCACAAACTGCACACAATGTGCAGAAAATGATGTGAATCCACAGCTTTTACATTTCTGTCGCTGAATATCTGATGAACTCAAAAGCAGAACTTCTCTTTGCATGCTTCCAGAGATATGTGCTGCTGAAAAAGGCTAATCTGTGGCTGTGCTGTAGCAGCAGGGTCCATACACAGCATACTCTGAGCACACACACACACACATTTTCTATAAAAGTGCTTTGGCTCCAGCGCTACAGTTACAGTTCAGAGATGCTAATCGTCGCCCCTGGGAGAGAAATGATTAAAGTGAATTTGTGTGGATTGCAGCAGGAAACACAGCTGAAGTGAAGGACAAGAAAGAAGGCAGTAGGTTGGGTTAAAAGAGTCGGGCACATGTAACCGTCCTGCTGTGAGACCAACCACAGATGTTATAATCCACAAACACAACAACTGCTCTGCCTCCATCATAGATGAGGGATATTAATACACAACGTTTGCAGTGGTTTATAAAGGTTTTCACGTCTATCACATGCTTCTCCTTATTGTCTCCATCAATTTTAGGTGTCGTTCCAACACCAACAGCTCAATAAACCACCTGTGGAGGGTGTGAATAAATCATTTGTCCATCCCCCATTAAGCGCCTGCACTTTGACTGTCTTGTGTACGTTCCTCGGACAAATTCAATGGCCGATTTGTTCAAACAAAACCCCAGCGGTGCTCCCCTGCTGACACCCTGTAATGTGACCGCGATAAATGTCCATAAACAGACTGAATGCCTTATCGATTAAGCCATTCCAGTTTTTAGTTTAACTTGTGCGTGTTGGCCCGCCCTGAAATGATTTCATCAATGTGTTTCCATAACATCGCCTGCGACCTCTTTGGCGCTCGCAGTCCTCGCCTCTGATCAATCGCTCGAGTTATGGGCCATGCAGCCATATCTATCAGCAGCGTTCCAGAGCCTCATAAAGATTCACCTAATAGCTTTCTCTGCAAGCTGGGGACAAACAGTAGTGGCTGCCCCATGAATTCAAAAGGGCCAAGCTCTGCCCTGTGAGATGATGTTGTGTTTATCTCTGCATGCATGAGCAGATGTACCTACACAGTGCATATAACTTTTAGGTTTGGACATTTTTTGCATGGGATAGAAGTCCCTGAGGGTTGACTTCACATGAATATATGAATGAAGCAAATGCTTAATGGCTGTGGAGCCAAATGTCAGAAATAAATACAGCAGACTCAGGCATTATGGGTCATCAGGTGATATAGGACAGTGTGTTATATGGTAATGCAGGGTAGTGTGTCCTGTGATAATAAAAGGCAGTGTGTCATATGGTAATATAGAACAATATGTTAGCTGTATGGTAATAAAGCACACTCATGTCATAGACCTTGAATAGCAAAGCTTAATCTGCACAAAGTGATGTAATTAACTCATTGACACATTCGCAGATCAGGTCTCAGGTCAAAAGAGCCTTTTTCCATCTGTGTGCTGATCTTCACCTGTCCGTGTAAGACACTGACACTCAGGTCCATGCTTTTATAGCATCCTGCTTAGACTGCGGCGACTCACGTCTCAATGGCCTTCCTAACAAAACCGTTCAGCCCAAAACTCTGCTGCCAGATGGATCTCTCACTCCAAAACATCAGCTCATATCAGCCCAGTTCAGCTACACTGACTTCCTGTTCAGCTTCACATTCAGTTTAAACTCCTGTTACTAACTTACTCATCTCTCCGTGGTTTAGCACCAGCTGAGCTTCTGCATCCTCACTGCTCTTCCCCAGCACTCTCACGACCCCTTCTCGTCACTCCTACGTCTTCGAGTCGACCACGATTTGGTGCCTCTCTACTCATTCAATC
>BRDA01029336.1:4095-21431 GCA_036984385.1 Crenuchus spilurus | reverse complement strand
TATTAGATGTTGGCACCTCCACATCATTGCATTCAGTTTTTATTCACAATTTGTTTAGTGTCCCAACTTTTTTGGAATCCGGTTTGTATTAATTTTAAACAGAAACACGGATGAGTTCTCTGAATTTGAAATAATCTGAGACAAATTAAAAGACAGTGGAAACATGTTCTGTGGTCAGACAAGTCCACATTTCTGTTTGTGTTTGGAAAAAGACTGATATTGGAGTATCTGTGAAAAAGACCATCTTCTAGACTGTGCAAACACTAGTATCTGTGTGCATGGGGATGCATCAGTGCCTATGGCATGGGTCATCTGCATATATGTGCAGGTACCACTGATGCGGAGGCTGATATCAGTACTTTGGAGAGAAATTTGCTGCTGTGAAGATGACTTCTTTTCCCAGGAACACCGCAGGACAATGTCAGACCTCATTCTGCACAACTTAGTGTGGCTTTGTGTACAAAGAGGGTGTGTGCCTCACTAGCCTGTCTGTAGTCCATCTGTCTCCTACTGAACATTCATGAAGAGAAGAATCAGAGAGCTGTGACCTGTGAGACTGCTGAGCAGCTCAAGTCTTGTATACAACAAAACTTCCACTTGAAAAATGACAATAAATAGGATCTTCAATTCATAAAGCCTCCTTTCACTCTTTTCTGCAATGGTCAGGACCCTCCATACAGCAGGCATTATTTGAGTGGTGGATCATTCTCAGCAAAGCAGTGACACTGATGTGGTGGAGGTGTGTTAGTGTGTGTTGAGTGGATCAGACACAGCAGAGCTGTTGGAGATTTTAAACACTGTGTCCACTCAATGTTCACTCTATAAGAACATAAGCTTTGTTGCTCCACCTTGTAGATATAAAGTCAGAAACAGTAGCTCATCTGTTGCTGCACAGTTTGTGTTGGTCATTATCAAGTCCTTGTTCTTTAATGCCCATTTATTTTCCCACTGTGGGACTAATGCAGGGTTATCTTATTTTACTGGTGGTCTCAGGATGCTACTCACAGGACATCGTTTTCTGGACAGTTTGGTGGACTGAGTCTGGCAATGACACTGAGATGTTTAAACACAAAAAAATGTTTGGTAGCTGACATGTGTATTAAAATGTAATTATTTGGATTTAGTTTGCAGTATAAATTAGCTAAATTGTTAATCTAATCACATTGCTACACAGCAACATGTTATATTCTGAATGAATTAAATAGCAGAGGATTAAAAGGTTCAACCTTTTCTCTACAATGGAGGACCCTTTACTCTTCTTCTCTCATTGGCTCAATGGTTTAATCAGCTGTTTTGATGTGAAGTAATTTAGCATGGCACTTCATTAAGTTCTGGATTGTCTTGTGATTCAGGAGCATGAGCAGGTGCAGTCCATATAAGTCAACTAGCAAGACCAAACCACTAGAGGTCAGGATTGTGACATGAACAACAGGCCTTGGAGGAGAGGAAGGTATTAGTCATTAATCTCAGTAGAGTATCATGACAGATTATTCTGGTCATAGATTAAGGGCATTAGGTAAAATGATTATTTTATGACCAGTGATGTGATAATTGTCAGTCCTGCGCCTGGACCTCTCCTTAATGTCCAACAATAAGGAACGTCCATTCATCCATTATCTGCTTAATCCTGATCAGGATCGTGGTTAGTCCCTTACCCCCGACCGGACGCAAGGCAGGGCATTACTATCCTAGACAAGCCCAGGACAGGGTGCCAAAAAGAGGTGATTCAACACAGTAGTAAAAATATCCCAAGTATGCAGTTCCAGTCAAATGTTTGGACACACTTTCACATTCAATGTTTTTTATTAAATTTTTCCCCTACATTGATAATTAATACAGAAGCCAATCTCCACCGACACACAGAGCTGGCAACACTTTGAACCTGATCTTCAGCAGACCTACTGTAGCACTGGATACCACAGTAACCCCCCTTCACTGCTCTGACCATCACTTTCTATCTTTCACTCTATTCCTCCCTACTCTTCCTGTTCACATCTGTCCTTGTCCTTCTTTCTCCTGTTGAAACCTACACACCTTTTCTTCATCACTTGCTTCAACCATCCTGTCTACCCTTCCCAACCCTGAGTCCTTTCCTCTCTATCACTGGACAAGGCCACAGATACTTTCCTTTCCTCACTCTTTTCTGCAAATTACCTTCTTTGTCCTCTCTCTTCCAGACCTGCAAGATCTTCTCCACCACAGATCTTCACTTCTACCAGTCTCTCCTCTCCAAGCACTCACTTGAATTCCCAACTGCAAAAACAGCCTTGTTCAGAGGGAAACTGGAACCAGATTTTCAACATTTTCTTTTCTCTCCTCAAATTTCTGCCTCCATAACAAACCTCTTCTCTTACTTGCAAAGATTTTGTCACCTTCTTTGAGAAGGTTGATAAGTCCTTCTCCTCTGCCTGTACTTTCTCTATAAATTGTCCCATTCATGCCCATAAATTGCTCACCTGTTTCTCTTCTCTGTCCACAGATGACATACAGGGGTTAGACAATGAAAGTGAAACAGCTGGTTTTAGACCACAATAATTTATTAGTAGGTGTAGAGTCTCCTTTTGTGGCCAATACAGAGTCAGTTCGTCTTGGGAATGACATATACAAGTCCTGCACAGTGGTCAGAGGGATTTTAAGCCATTCTTCTTGCAGGATAGTGGTCAGGTCACTACGTGATGCTGGTGGAGGAAACTTTCCTGACTCAGTCCTCCAAAACACCCCAAAGTGGCTCAATAATATTTAGACACAAAGATTTGCTGTCTTGGTCACAGATGCGCCAGCAAGATGTGCATCAACAATTTGTCCTCTTTTGAACTCTGGTATGTCACCATAATGTTGTGTGCATTGCAATATTTTGACTTAACTCTTGATAAGACACAGCTGTTAACTGAAAGTCATTCCAGGTGACTACCTCATAAAGCTGACAGAGAAAATGCCAAGAAAGCTGCATCTACGCAAGAGGTGCCTACTGTGAAGTAATATATAAAACATAGTCTGGTTTGTTTAACAGTTTGTTAATATATATATATTCAGTTGTCACTGTACTACTTTACTGTAGGCTGATATAATGGGACACTTATATCAACATTTATAACACATTTTTCTGGAGTCTTGTTTTTGGGTGACGTTCTCCTTTAAGAGGCGTTCCCTGTATGCTAATATTAACAATGAAGCTCCGCCCAGTTTTAGCCTGAGTGTGATGTGTGTGTGTGTGTGTGAGTGTGAGATAACAGTGGAGGTAGGGTAGGTCCACACAAGCTGCTGCACGAGTGAGTTTGGCGACTTGTTTTCGATTTCCGCCGCGATGAGGTAACCCCGTGCAGCCTCGCGCTGGATCCGTCGAGCTTTGCTCGTGAAGATGGTTTCAACGTCGTCTCGTGCGGTAACTTCAACTCGTCGTCGCGGTGGTGCGGAGAGGCGCGCGGGGAGCCCCGGGCTGGAGCTGCTCGACAGCGCTCGGGTTTAAACGCGCTCAGCAAGTCGTGACCGGAGCGCGTGGCTGCCTGACTGACAGACTGACAGACGATAAACAGTGAAGCTCGCGCTGCCGTTACATCGACGTTTCAGACGTGCTTTAATAACTTTTACGCGTCGCAGACTTGGAGCGTGTTGTCCTATTTAAAACGTTATTATTTGGGTCAGTCCGCGCCTTTAAATGGACTCAGTCTGACACGAGCTGTTCTTTTTCTTTTGCTCCGTGTCTAACCCGCTCAAACAGGATGAACCCTGAGCCGGAGGGCGTTACTCTCTCGGTTCCGCGTCGCGAAGAAGGCTCGTGCTCATGCCCGGGTTCGGGGTCTCGCCCGGCCGTTCCAGCTGCCGGTGCGTTCTGGCAGGACGCCGCGGCGCCGGCTGTCGGCGGTGGATGTCCGGCAGAGAGCGGACTCGGACTGGGAGGCGGACTTGGGCTGCTGGCGGCGGGGAAGTGCAAGAGTCGCCCGGCGAGCGTGGCTTATGTGCTGAACTCTGAGACGGGCTCGGACAGCAGCATGGCCCTGCAGTGTCTGAGGGACGCGTGCGACGCCGTGGGCAGCACGCTGGACATCGTCCTCTTCGGGAAGCTGGACTTTGGAGAAACGTCCGTGCTTGACCGCTTTTACAACGCAGGTACGTCCAGAGCTCAGCCTGTCAACTCTGCTAACCAGCTAAAGCTAAAAACACAAGCTGAGCTGGGTCCAGGTAAACGTAGCCCAGACTTCTGCCAGAACATTATAACCAATGACTGGATAAGCCAAAAGTCCAGCCTGTGCAGTGGGAGAAAATGACAGAGGTCTTATTAGACAGCCCTCACTTTGTCTTATAAATCTTACTTAACACGTCACTGATGTGTCTAATGTACAAAATCCAGAAAATACACACGTTATTTATGCACTTCTATACCCTTATCTTGAGATCACATCTTCATTTTGTTGTGGTTATCTCAACATCACAAGAAAAATAAGTTGTCAAGATTGCAGCTTTTGTTAGATTGCAAGAAGTTTGTTGTCTTGACTTCACAAGGATGAAGTGGTGATCTTGAGATAACTACGGAAAAATTAAAAGAATCCTTTCTGAACATCATGTGTACACAACACACTGAGGAACACACCCAAAATGCCTCCAGAAATGCACTTTTAAATCTGGGGGAAGTTGAGCAGACTCAAACAGGCCTTGTTCCTCCAGTGAAGCAGGATTTGACTGAAGCATAACATGAACCAGACGTCAGGTCCAACAGGAGAGATTTGGGACATTCCTTTTGAAAAATCCCCATTTCAGTCCAAGTCAGGATCATGTGCACACATTGTTAAAAGTGCAGATCACCAAACGATCTGCAAAAGCACCGTTTAAAAGTAGCAGAAGTGTTGAAAGCAAGTTAAAAGTAGCTACCAAAACTTTTTAAGTAACCCAGTTTGCAGTGGATACGGCCCAAACCTGGTCCACATCCAGCATATACATCTGGACTACATACCACAATGAATGATGGCCCAGAATTGGGTCAGTTTTGACTGCCAGAAGCCAATTTGTTTTATTCAGCTTATGTGCTTTGGCTAAATGCAAAACAGCACCATTAAACATACCAATTATGAGAAAGGAAAAATAATATGTGTTAAATTGTTAATATGTATATCATTTCATTCTGTATTTAATAAGATTAAGTTCTCTTGCCGTCATATTTGTCATTATGTTCAGTGTTGATTTTCAGGTACACAGTCCTGCATTTTTATGTAAGCAAAAAAGCATTTAATAAAAAATATACAGCTTCCAGCAGCCAGAATTCATCACTATATGCAGGTCAGATGTGTTTGTGGCCCAGGTTGGGCCGTGTCATTGTGTTGGCTGGTAAGTATTAATATTTAGAACCATATAGAAATGCAGTGTCAAAATCTAATAGCACAGAACCTGAAGTTGGTCTAAAGCTAGAAAATGAGAGCTGCAGGCAACAGGTGTGAGTAAATGAAACTGTCCACATCTGTGCTGCAGTAGCACTTCACTGTAAGCGCAGTTATAAGTCTGGATGTGCAGGATGCACTATTGTTTGTCTTGTGGTGTTTTAAGGAAACAAATAAACTCTCATGTCTCGTCTCAGCCACATGCTTCAGAAGTGCTCAGAGCTGCAGTTAACAGGGTTACCAGGGTAATCAGAGTCAAACTGTAGCCATCATTGCTTCTGTGCAGATCTAGAATGATAGTGATTTGATGTCCAAGAGCGGAACCTGCTTGGTCTCCTGAAGAGCTTCAGAGAGGCATTACAGCTCAAGCAAGTACAAACTTGGCCAGAGTTCAGTCTCAGTGTTCTTCCTTCAGATGACATGTGATGTGCTGCATGACTTTGAAAACAAAATCTCCAATCTCTCCAGTCATTTTCCTACAGTTACTTCTGTAAGTGGAACCTCTTTACTCTGTAATCCACGTGCAGTTCATTATACAGTGTACTCGATATGCACAAGGTTCTGAAATCACAGTGTAAAATTACAGTTTGTGAGTAGTGTAGTCCACCAGTTTCCATTGCAAGACTATAATGTGGCATTAAGCAGGCATTTCTAATCATCTGCCCTAATTGTGCAGCCTAGAAACACTGCAAAAGCTGCAATGTAAGAGTGTCTGACTGATGATGGCTCACTTCTTACATGGCACAATGGTTCAGTTCCACATTTGCACATTTGGCCTTCTCTGGCTTGGTAGTTATGTTGATGAATTATATTAGAGCTGAGAAAACACTAAAGTGCACTATAGCTCTGTAAGGCAGGGTGAGTACCCTTACTGTCTGTTTTACTTTGGTAACTAGCAAAATGGGTTTGAAGCCTGTTAAAAAGAAAAGGGATTATGAAAATGGCACGAAGGGGCAGCCCCCTCATAGACAAACAAAAGGTCAGAGAACGCATGAGAAATGTCACATGTCTCAGATGTGTGGTAAGTGCAGGAGAAGAGCATGGGTAGGAGGAGAAGAGGAAGGAGGGAGCTGGAGGACAGCAGTGTTGAGAATTTCAGAGAAGTGAGTGAGAGGAGAAAAAAGAGGTAGGAGAGGAGTTCCACCGTGACTCACTGGAAACAGGAGAAGCTGCTGATGTAAAGTGGTATTCTGTTGGACTGCTCTGATAGTGTGGTATGAATGTGTTATTACTTGCAACATTTTCTTCCCACAAGACATCTGGCAGAAACCTCTCCCTGTAACGCTGAACTGCACACTTCTGGGTCAGCACATTTTTCCAGCTGGCATACCTCAACTTCATCACATTTTGACAATCAGAAGTGCTTTTTAGTGCCTGTAATGGTTAAGTATGATCTAATATCACATTTGAATGCTTGTAGTGATTTGTATTGTTTTAATATACACTGCTCACAAAAATAAAGGGAATCCTAGATCTCAATGAAAAAAATATTCCAGTTGAAAATCTTTATTTATTACATAGTGGAATGTGTTGAGAACAAAATATAAAAATAATCAGTGTAAATCAACATTATTACCCCTTGGAGGTCTGGAATTGGAATCATACTCAAAATCTCATACCACCCTCATGGAGTCTGTTTCTGACAGTTTGAGCAGAAACATGGATATTAGTGGTCTGCTGGAGGTCATTTTGCAGGGCTCTGGCTCTGCTCCTCCTGTTCCTCCTTGCACAAAGGAGGAGGTAGCGGTCCTGCTGCTGGGTTGTTGCCCTCCTACGGCCCCCTCCATGTCTCCTGGTGTACTGGCCTGTCTCCTGGTATCTGCTCCATGCTCTGGACACTGTGCTGACAGACACAGCAAACCTTCTAGCCACAGTTCTCATTGATGTGCCATCCTGGATGAGCTGCACTACCTGAGCAACTTCTGTGGGTTGTAGACATCACCTCATGCTACCTCTATGGTGAGAGAACTGACAGAATGCAAAAGTGACCAAAACATCAGCCAGAAAGGATGAGAACAGAGAAAAGGTCTGTGGTCACCACCTGCAGAACCACTCCTGTATAGGGGTTGTCTTGCTAATTGCCTCTCATTTCTACCTGTTGTTTGTTCCATTTACACAACAGCAGGTAAAATTGATTCACAATCAGTGTTGCTTCCTAACTGGACAGGTTGGTTTCACAGAAGTGTGGTTGACTTGGAGTTACATTGTGTTGTTTAAGTGTTCCATTTATTTTTTTGAGCAGTGTATAAGCCTACATTAATCAGCCAGTTTATTAAAACCACTTCCTTATATCCACGTATTGTCCGTGTAGATGCACTTTACAGAATTACAGGCTGTGGTCCATCTGTTTCTCTTCACACTTTGTTCTCAATGTTCTTGAACAGTCAGGACCACCACAGTGCAGGTATTGTTTAGGTGGTGGATCTCAGTACTGCAGTGACATTGACGTGGTGGTGATGTGTTAGTGTGAGTTCTGGTCCTAGTGGATCAGATGGTAGATGGGTGACCTGTACATTGGTGGTCAAAGTACTCTGGCCCAGAGGAGAGTGCTGATCATGTTGCTCTAGAAGTTTTGACAGTGACTGTGAATTAGAGCAGTCTTTTACCAGCCCTGCTGCTCTCTGTCTGTAGTGGTGAGTTTTTATTCATTTCTATAGTTTCCTAAACCACATCTGCTAGTAAGTGACACCTTCATTAATGTCTGGATGAGGGCCGAGTGGCTTCAGAGAAGTTTTTTTGGATGGAAAAGACTATTTAGGTGGTTGGACAGTTTACGTGATTGAGTGCTGGTGTTTGTTAGCAATGTTAGCCTCACAGCTCCAGGTCTAAAGTAAAGAAACATTTGCCCTCTAAACATGTCTTGGCTGATTGACTTGATCTGTGGAAAAGTCCAAAAATACATACTTTTTGGACTGTAGTTTAAGAGACTTCACAACACCTGTGTGCACATCACAATCAGAATTAGATTCAAGTGTTTTGATACACACACAATTTGTTTCTGGCCATTGGTGTGTCTTTAATATTATATACAATATGCAGGTTCTGTACATATAATATGTATAATATACAGTATACATAGTATAGATGGTATACACAGACTGTACAGGGATGAGTAATATAGACAGTGTGCCTAAAATGACAGAGTACACAATACATAAGCAAACATACAGATTAAATTAAAGGCATGTAGTGTCATGTACAAGGTAGTGCAAACAGCAGTGTACCAGGGAATGAATTATGCTATACAGAGATAGTATGTGTAATAAGTGTCGGGGGGGGGGGGCAGGAGTAGCTGTGGACCAACAGATGATATTGATGATCAGCTGTTTATGAGGATGATGACCTGAGGGTAACAGTACACTGTTCCTGTGTCTGGAAGTCTTAGTATTCAAGGATCTGTAGTGATGTCTGTGAACACCCCTTCTAAGGAATGTACTCATTTACATTAAGTGGCACCCACTGCTGACACAGGCATGAGTACACACACAAGGGGAGTTGGGGATGAGGTGGGGTGGTGATTGTCCTGACCTCACTAAAGCTCTTGTTGCTGAATACAATCAAGTCCTCACTGCAAAGCTCCAAAATCTAGAAACCTCCCCTGGACAGTAGAGACAGATACTCTGACAAATGCAGGGTCAACTCATTATAATACTCCTGGTTTAAGAAGAAACAATGAGCAGGTGTCCCAATACTTTGTACATATAGAGTACTTGGGTCAAAAGTCACCTGAACCGTCCATCACTGGTGTCAGTGTTACATTACGCAGTCGTGGTCTCATGCTCTCATGTCTGCTGACCTGAAAAAATGATGAGCACACCGAGTCTGTTGCATTCCACTCAGTCTTTAGTTTAGAAATGTGTTGGTGTAATTGATATAGAACAGGAATGCACCAGAACACAAAGACACACAAACACGCAAATTCACTGTGGATAACTGGCAGCTGTGTGGGTTTATAAGAGCTGACTTAACTGTAAAATGAAGGAGAAAGGCAGGACTTTAGTGTTGACATGAGATACAGTGTGGGATTGTGTGAGAAGACTGTCTCTCTGGGTTTATCTTTCTCTCCTCAGGTAATAACAGGGTTCTGCTCATTGCCCACTCATATCTGTCATCTAGCAGTATTTTTCTAAAAACCTACTCGCTTAAAACACACACATACACTGCAGTGCTCTTCTGCACACACAATGATCTGTCTCTGTGTGTGTGTTTATAATTTATATGCATATACACAGTGCAATGCAAAAGTCTTATAACTTCTATTACTGTGAATATGTAAATGAATGACTATTTTAAGTTAGATTTGGTCACCCTCCATGGGCAGGAGTACCACAGCTTGTGAATACCTTTACTAGTAGCTAAGCGTCAACAGCTAAGCGATGTTCCTTGTCAGGATTTTGTGGCGAGGATGCAGGAAAGTTTTTCTTCTGATTACGCTTCCATGAAGGTCATATTTGTGTAGGTGTAGAACAGTGCACCAACCCACCAGAGGCTGCAAAATTTTTTTTAGCCCAACATTTCAGGTTTTGATGTGCTTTTTTTAGTAATCCTGTGTGCAGTTCTCTCAATGTTCTTCCAGACCTTAGCTTGATCACCATCCTTCCTGTTAACCACCATAATAAATAATGAAGGCAATGTAACTGGTAAATTGTTAATTTCTAACATGAGTGACGTCATATTCACTAACTGCTGATACTGTGCTCAAAGTCTAACATTCTGATATTGTTCTGTTTCCTTCTACCCACGGAAACCTTAAACAGGATCGTTAAAATGAACCCCAAACCACATTTCCAGAAAGGAAATATATTGCTTTTAATGACATTGATCAGTTCTTTCTAAAGAACTGAATAAATAAATGCGGTACATTGCATTTGCGGATGCTTTTATCCAAAGCGACTTACAATAGTGGGAAAGTACAGATGCAAAAAAAATAATACTAGAGTTGTACTAGTATTTACTAGTACTAGTATGCTAGAATTAACATTTGGATATCGAATGCTGAGTGCATATCAGTACTCATGGGAAGTATTTGGAAGTATTTGACAGTGATGTAAGTATTTATTTATCAATGTTGCAAAAACTAAAGCTTAGCGTTGTTGTATGACATTGCAAGTGGCATTTTGGTTTTTCAGTTTATATGCCAACACTGGTTGACATTCAAGATGAAGAATGTGTGTCTTATGAGTTTGGCATGTTTAGGCTGGAAAGTTGGAGCCAAATGAAAGTTATTCACCGAATATGGGAGAATGGGAGCAGTGAAGTAATTCCTGCTCCTTTCCTGGCTTCCCTTCCTGAGAACATTCAGAGCATTCCCGAACTGTTGTCTAACATTCCTTTAGTAGGACAGTGGGATGACCAGTACAGGCTCAGACATGGCTGAAATCACAAAGCTGGCTGGATCTCAATAGCCTTCAACTGCAGCCAAGGGTGCCCTTGTTTTAGGGCGGGCCTGTGTCTGTCTTATTGGCTACAATTAATAGAAAATTAAATGCGTGTACAAAGTATAAGATCAAATCAAATTTATTTATAAAGTGCTTTTTACAACTGATGTCACAAAGCAGCTTTACAGGGTTAGTAATAATAAACATCAAATCATTAATCCCTAATCCCCGGTGAGCAAGCCAACGGCGACAGTGGCAAGGAAAAACTCCCTCAGAGCTGGAGGAAGAAACCTTGGGAGGAACCAGACTCACATGGGGGACCCATCCTCCTCTGGTCTACTAATTCTAAGTTAGATGTTATTAAACTGCAGCAGTCAGGAGTGTACATATACTGAGGTGTGTGTATATTATTTATTCATTATTTTCATTCCCTGTTGTCCTGTGGAGGACCTGAACAGTAAGCAGAGAAACAACTCAAATGGACGATGAGTGTAGAAACAAGGTGTTATGGCTGATTAGTGTGAGTTGAGTGGACTCACTGCTCGCAGTCTGAGAGGATTAATCTGCTGTTTTGGAGTGAGGTTAGTGAGGTTACTGTGCAGTTTATATAAGATATTGTAATGTATGGCCATGAGAACTGCGACTGAAAACCACTGTTTTATGCCACCATAAAGCCAGTGTAGGTTGGCTGCTCTTTCTCTTGCTCTCTTTTCTCACACCAGTGTACTGTGCACATTTGTAGTGTTGCAGTGTTAGTATATGATGATGCTTTGATAACTTCACAGATGCACTAGTGACTGTAAACTTCAGCTAACCTGCTAACTTCACTTGTGTGACCATCACTCTTCATAATGAAAGTCTTCATTAATAAATTAGATAATATGTAACTGTATTAATCCCTTTGGGAGATTCCTTCAGGGAAATTCAGTAATACTGGCCTGGATGAAGCTACCATCATGTCCAGATGTCTGTATGCGTTCAGTAGAGGGTGGATAAGTTTCTGGTTTCGGTGTCTGCTTGTTTAAAGGTGCTGTCTCAGTGCCTGGTAATCTGAGTGAACTCCCAGAGAACCGGCAAGAAAGAGGAAGCTGCCAGTGCGGATGATGTGGTCAGGAGGAGTGCAGCACCGAAACTTGTTTCAGTGTGGCTGAGTTCAAACAAACCAAACATCTTACACACATGACAAACTCCAGCCAATATACTAAACAAGCTGTTCCTTATCTTGGTCTTTGTGCTGTACTCCAACTCAAAATAAACCCGTATGTGTCTTCAGGGCAGATCTCTCTCATTTGCATTAGAGAGACCCAGGCATTGTTTTCATTGCTCAGTGACTGACGGAGTGAGAGACTTAGAGGAAGAGTGAGAAGAGAGGCAGGGAACAGGACCTACTCTATAAGTACTGTATAAATAGAGGAAGGTAGACGAGCTTCACATGGCAGAGAAACACACTTTCAGATTACAAACATGGTGCAAGATTATATTTATATGAAGCAAATTAAAGTTGCACCACTTATTCCACTGGTTAGCATGGTTAGTAAGGTTTATGGCCTTAGAAATCACATCATATTTATATTAGAGTTGCACCAACTATCCAATTTTCAGTATTTAAATTTGGCAATAAATGCTGTCCTCAGTACTTTCAGGAACTTTTTGGCATCATATTTGACTTTTTATTAATGGAATAGTTTAATATGGATTACACTGTACAAAGAACAGACCTGTAAACTCCACTGTAAACATGTAGTTATGTGTCCGTGTCCTGTCACATAAACTTTTGAGATTGAGGACAATGTTGAGTCCTAATCATAAAGTTTCAGCTCTTGAATAAAAGTCCATGTTCTTTATACGTTTCCAAAACTGAACCCAATATCACTAGTCATGTTTCCATTGCAGTTTTGTGCAAAACTTTATCGATGTTCTGTTTTGTTGAAAAAACAATTTGACAAAACAAGTTTCACAGTTGTGGTGTTTCCATTAAATGTGAAATACTTTTATAAAATCACGTGTGAATATGTTTGTTCTCGTGATAAGTCATTACAAACATGGCGGCAGTGGATGTAAACACACACTTCAGCTTTATACATACTGCTACCACGGCACTAGCGCTCATCATCAGCCATCAGAGGAGACGGAGACTTATCGAGGCTTTGGAGCGACAAGACCCTTATACTTGGGAGCGGCTACGTATGCGGCGTTTTTAGGAAACTGTAGTCGATGGTTTTACAGAAGAGCTGTGGATTCAACATTTTAGAATGACACACTCAACTTTTAATGAACTTTGTGATGCTGTGAGATCTCTAGTGGAGCAGCTGCACATTGTCCAAGGATTCTCCTCGTTATTCCAAATATGCCACGTCATCTTCATCCTCGCACTTTCTGTTGTCGTCTTTGTCGTCTTTTTCACCAATAGAAACGTCCGGTTGTTGATCACGTGACTCCCTTGATGCGAAAAAAGTCAGTTCGAGTGTTTTCATTACACTTTTGTGATATAAACCAATTTTGATACGACTGAAAAACCACCTCATCTTAGCGCAAAAGACTTTTATCCAAAAACGTGACTTTTTTTCAAAATTGTCGTGTTTCCATTAAGAACATTTTTATTCTCAAATCTAATTTGTGATATTTCAGGGTCAATGGAAACGCGACTAGTGTTTGCCCTTTCTGTGAAGAACAAATTCTCTCTTTTATTTGATCATTTTTTGCTAAACAATACCTTTTAAACATAGAGCCACAGTTCTGAGAGAAATCTGCTCACATTTGCTGTGAATGTTGTGAATGATCAGCTGAGTGAATTGTGAAAGGCTTTACATTATGTAAGATGAGTTTCATCATGTAAAGCCAGGCTCAGAAGTGCTGTAACTTGACCGTGTGCACTGGCATCAGATCACATGCAGAAATGCAGTGTTACCACGACTTGTGTAATTCCCAGCAGGAGTCCTTGTCTGCTCCAGTCTGTTGGCTGATGAAGGCTGTTTGCTTTACTGGCTGGCCTGAGTCGGACTTGGCTAGAGAGCAAGGGACCTGCAGCACAAGCTGTAATGTGTCACAGTCATGACTTGAACTTTGCATGTGTCTACATATCCAGTTTTCATTTGATATCTATTCTATTATACATTTTATTTGAACTGTTAGAACATTATTAGTCAGTTTTATATTCATTATAAATATGAGAAGTTTCATTCATGTGTACACTTTGTTATTGTAGATGTTACAGTGGATGTGTAAAACCATTCAGTTTATGTAATGAAGGTGGTGTTAATCATAATAGAGCTCATTAATATACAGTACCCATCTAAAGTTTGGACACTCAATGTGTTTATTTTTTTCCTACACTGTAAAAAACACTGAAGTCATCCAGACTGTGAGTGAACACATAAGGAATAATTTAGTAAACTTAAAAGTGTTAAACAAACTAAAACATGTTTTAGATTTTACTTCAAAGTAGACACACAACTGATGTCTCAAACACATTAAGAGGCAAGAAATGCAAGTCATGAACTCTTGACAAGACACAGCTGTTAACTGAAAGCCATTCCAGGTGACTACCTCATAAAGCTGACTGAGAAAATGACAAGAAAGCTGCATCTAAGCAAGAGGTGCCTACTGTGAAGAATGTAACATATAAACATATTCTGGTTTGTTACTTGTTTGTTTACTAAATAATTACATATGCATTTATTCATAGTTTAGATGACTTTTTAGTATTAATCTACAATACAGAACATTTTTAAATCATGTGGTGTGAAGGTGTGTCCAAACTTTTGACTGGTACTTTGTAAATCGGCAGTGCCATTAGTCATTACTAATGAAAAACAAATAATTCATTCTAAATTTCTTATTACTTCTCTACAGTTGCAAAGGGATTACTTTACATGGTACTTTCTGGGAAAAGTAATCTCATTGCTTATTCATCACTTCTGCGTCACTCTATCCCAATCAAATCTGTACAAAAGTGCAAAGAAACTCAGTCAGTCTGCGTCACAGATGTACTAAAAATAATTGAACACCCAAAAATGCAAGTATTCCTCAATGAATGTCCAGTCTGATCTGTTTAGGTGAGCTTCTGGATTCTTTTTCCACTGGATGCGTGTTATCATAATGAAACACTTCCACAGACTGTGGAGTTTACATTGTTGGCTTTAAGTTGCTCATTTTCTCATATTTTTGAGCAACACTCTCTGTGTTGTTTTGATAAAATTTAAGTGACTAATGACTGTCCTTTCAGTAAGTGGACAAACATCTGAAAGTCAAATCCTGATGTACAGCTACCTTACTGAATCAAAAGTAATGCATTTCTGACATCTGTTAGTTAAGCCACTGTAATTAGCTGTTCTGATCTGACCAACGTAGCACTACTCTAAACTAATTACATCACTAATATTCACGTGTTTAACAGGGTTTAGCAAGCTAAGTAGCACCCTGCAGCTACAGTAATGTACACAGTAATAAATCCACCATCAGTCTTATTCATATACAGTGGGCCAACACACACACACACACACACACACACACAAACATTTGTTGTAGTTTTTTTTGTAACTACAGTATGTTTCAACAAATCAGTAGAAAATCTCCGAGTGCTGGTGAGCTAGCGGTTAGCTAGCTAACTTTTAATGTATTAAACCATTGTTATTAACTATTTATTATTCAGTTTATCCCCGCCTATTCGCAGTTCAGCATTCACGGATTCATCTATTCGCGGAATTTTCTCTAGAACATATCTACTTTTTATTCACGAAAAACCCACAAATTTGCGGTTTGTTCTGTAGAACATGTGTATTGTACAACAGTTGGGTACGTGCATGCCACAATACTATTGGTTGGTGTTCGGATGGCCGTACAAGGCCAGCTCTCATTGGCTGATCTGCACAACACAGCCGCATTCGTGGGAACCGTAGACCTGACTAGTATTGCTTTTCTTTTACCCCTAAGATGCCCCCTAAACCCCCAGCTTCTTCTCAGGCTTCCAGCACAAAGTGTAAGTGGTGAAGTGTGTGTGAGTGAGAGAGAGAAGGAGATGGAGAGAGCAAGAAAGAGAGCAGGAGATAGAGAGAGCGAGAGAGAGTAAACTTTATTTTCTGTCTTTACACGTGTTTCTGAAGTGTTAAGGATGATAGTTTCATGCTTATGGTTGGGTTAACCATCAAAGTAGGTACTTATAAGCACTTTGGGGGGGGGGGTTACAAGTATTCATGGATTTGCGCTATTCGAGGTAGGTTCTGGTCCCTAACCCCTGTGAATACGGGGGGTTTACTGTACATTAAAGTGGGATTTCCTTGACTTTTCTTGATGTTCTGTCTTCTGTACTTTCAGTACATCATAAGCATTCAATAGTCTGATTTTAACTTTGCAACTATTGAGTTCTGCATCATTAACTGACCTGTGATGATGTGTTTGCCACAAATGCACATGCACTGCATGGCTGGGTCCCACAGTTTACCTTTTTCATCCTCTCTGCAGATGACCTGAAGCCACAGATCTGCCCTTTTGTGCTCCTTTTTTGCATTGGGACACTATTACTTTCAGTTTGGTGCAAGCAATATAGCTGTTTTTCACCCAACTCTAGGCTCTCATGGAATTGCCTAAACTAGATTGTGATTTTTTTCTGTTTACTGTGTTACAGGTTAAACATACTGATTCTGAAATAGCACAGAAAAACAAAAGTCAGAGAGAATGATTATGAGACAGTCAGGAGGTTGGCCAAGAAGACAAAGTCTAGTACAGAGAAAGAAAACACCCAACTGACACAGTGAGAGTGAGAGAGACGGAGTGAGAGAGACAGAGTAAGTGAGAGACAGAGTAAGAGGGAGAGAGAGTGAGAGAGAAAAGAGATGGAGAGTGAGAGAGAGAGTGAGAGAGACTGAGTAAGATTGAGAGAGAGAGTGAGAGAGACGGAGTCAGAGAGGGAGTGAGAGAGAGTGAGAGAGACGGAGTCAGAGAGGGAGTGAGAGAGACTGAGTAAGAGAGACGGAGTAAGAGAGAGTGAGAGAGACTGAGTAAGAGAGACGGAGTAAGACTGAGAGAGAAAGACTGAGTAAGAGAGACGGAGTAAGACAGAGAGAGAGACTGAGTAAAAGAGACGGAGTAAGACTGAGAGAGAGAGACTAAGTGAGAGAGTGAGCAAGAGGGAGACAGAGTGAGAGAGACAGAGTGAGAGTGAGAGAGACTAAGATTGAGAGAGAGTGAGAGAAAGAGAGAGTGAGAGGGACACAGTCAGAGAGAGAGAGTGAGAGAGACGGAGTAAGAGAGTAAGTGAGAGACTGAGTAAGTGAGAGACTGAGTAAGTGAGAGAGAGAGTGAGAGTGAAAAGAGACTGAGTAAGATTGAGAGAGAGAGTGAGAGAGACGGAGTCAGAGAGAGAGTGAGAGACAGTCGGAGAGTGAGAGAAAGAGAGTGAGAGGGACACAGTCGGAGAGAGAGAGTGAGAGAGACTGAGTAAGAGAGACGGAGTAAGAGAGAGAGACTGAGTAAGAGAGACGGAGTAAGAGAGAGAGACTGAGTAAGAGAGACGGAGTAAGACTGAAAGAGTGAGTAAGAGGGAGAGAGAGTGAGAGAGACAGAGGGAGAATGAGTGAGAAAGTCAGAATGA
>BRDA01029333.1:0-10531 GCA_036984385.1 Crenuchus spilurus | reverse complement strand
CATGATACCGTGCTAAGCAACTAATTTCCTTAAAAGATTAAACTTCTACATACAATAGGTTTTGATATAAAAAGGGTTTATATCAAGCTTTAAGGGTAAAGTCCTCTGGAACCACCCTGGAATGCAGAAGGCAGCAAACCAGAGTAAATTTGAACTTGGAAGGCAGGACTTTAAACCTCCCTTTAAAAACTCTCACACAAGCTGAAAACTTCAGCTCAGCTCACCTGAAGAAGGAAACGGCATCGCCGTAGCCAGCTCAGCCAGATGACATCACCGGCTTTGAACGGCTGCAGAAAGAACAGCTTCAAGCTCACTCTACCATCAGAGACTTTAACCATCCAGGTGATCCATTCGGATCATCTCAGAAAGAAGCTCGCTCTAGCAACTACGCTTAAGTACCGTGCTTCGCTAAGGATCTCATAGCCCAGTGATAATGCAGTTTATGTTACATGTTTATTGTTTTGCAAGCTATAGACACATATATATCAAAATCGAACACCCGGAGCTAGTTCTGAACAAACAGAACAGCCTGTTCAGCCTCCCCTCGTTGGATCCAGTAGCAGCGGCCTGGGTCACAATTCACGCATCAACCATTATGACAGGAAAACCCTCGGAAGAGTAACCAGAGTGAACGGAAACACCTTGCTAGTCACCACATCAAGTGAGCCAGACGTACGAACCAGGAAGAGAAAGCCGTGAAACATCAGAAGAGGCAATCAGAAGCCTGCGACAAAAGACCCCGCCCCCTCCGAGACCACGAGGCCGGAGCACCAAAACAGTAAGCCGTTCGTTTATGTTCTCATGTGTTCCTTTGATAAATCAGCCACACTCCATAGCGTAGATTAGGTTTAGATCATCTCTCAGTCGCATCTGTCTATATGTCCAAGTTCACCGTAACTTCTTTAGCCTTTCAAGTTTTAGATGGGTTTCACCTGCTTAATCTGTTCTGAAATGATAGTGTTATGAGTGTTTTGTTATGTGTCATGTTAGTTATGTGTTGTGTTTGTTATGTTTATTAAACATTGTATTCTTAACCACATCAGAGTGGTGTGTTTGTAAAATCATTTATTGAACTCTATATATTTACTCTTATATTTATTGAAGTCCCCACACAAATAAAGGGGAAACTCCATCATATTTTGAAATTCATGAAGGGTCATTAATCCCAAAGTGGGAATTTACCCCATGTGGAGGTGAGTCCGATCACCCCACCTAAAATTTCAATTAACTAATGCAGTTTCCCCAATTATGTTGTTGAATATTAATATGTACGAAAGTACCCGTTGATGTTTACACTACACCTCTAAGACAATCACTGCTTTGTTGAAGAGGCTGAGGGTAAAGGTGATGGACTGGCCAAGCATGTCTCCAGACCTAAACCCAATAGAACATCTTTGGGGCATCCTCAAGCGGAATGTGGAGGAGCACAAAGTCTTGAATATCCGCCAGGTCCATGATGTCGTCGTGGAGAAGTGGAAAAAGCATTCCAGTGGCAACCTGTGAAGCTCTGGTAAATTCCATGCCCAGGAGAGTTAAGGCAGTTCTGGAAAATAATGGTGGCCACACAAAATATTGACACTTCAGGAACGTTCACTAAGGGGTGTACTCACTTTTGTTGCCAGTGGTTTAGACATTAATGTCTGTATATTGAGTTATTTTGAAGAAAGAATAAAGTTATACTGTTATATAAGCTGCACACACTACTTTTCATTGTGTCAAAGTGTCATTTCATCAGTGTTGTCCCATGAAAAGATATACATAAATATCTGCAGAAATGTGAGGGGGTACTCACTTTTGTGATACACTGTATGACATCTGAGGGGAAAAGTAAGCAGGTTGGACAATTTTTGTTTAGCACACAGAGAATAATATTCAGACATTTCATTATACAGACAGGAAACCAGCTATTCTATTCAGCTATTACACTAATCAGCTATTACTATCACAGATATTTGGAATGACATCCTCCTCTCAGTACCTCTCTCCAAGCAGGAAGTTATCAGGCTTGATGTCAGCGTGGATTACTTTGGCTTGATGAAGCTGCTCCACCATCTGCAGTATACAAACACTGAAATACAGCACCAATGGCATGGGCATGACCTTCTCCACACGAGACTTATACATATTTAATACATTCTGTGAGTGAGAGAGATACAGACAGACAGAGACACAGAGAGAGAGAGAGAGAGAAAGTCATTACGGTGGTAATAAGACATGTCCTGTAATCCTGAAGACAGAAAGAGAAAAGATATTACTTGTGAAAGTAAGTGGTTCACCCACAAATCTTTTATCCAACACCAAATTGGGCTTTTTGCTGAGACATGTTTTGCTTCTTAGAATTAGAACTACAAAATTGCTAATAGTCCTTAATACCTTAATAGTCACCTAAACAGCTCAGTCATTTCTGTAAAAATCAACTCATTCATATGTTAGTGAAGGTGTGACAGACTGGTGGGTGTGGTTTAGGACACATTATTACTATAAACAATAGCAAACACTTGTGTAACAAAATGCAGTGCCGGCCATCTTGGAGCAAGAAGTGTTGATTTAGAGTCAGTTTTAGTGCTGATGAGGAATCTGATGTAAGATTCCTGCTGCTGTCTGAAGTGTCTGAGCTTTTGTTCAGCAAGTCTGACTGCATCTTAAACCACACCCATAAGTCTGTCACACCTTCACTAACATCTGCATCAGTTCTGAGTGGACTCATTGAGTGGTGATATTTTCACAGAAAGGACAGACATTTAGGTGACTATTGAGTTGTAGTGTTTATTAGACTTCAGACACATCTTGGCTGATCGAGTACATCTATGTGGATAAAATGTAAATGCTTTCCAGGTGAAGTCTTCCTTTAATAGTAAAAGTGATATTCCTCACCAGTAGAGTTCCACAGTTGTGCAGTTCTCCCACCAGGATGCTGCCGTTGGTGAACAGGTGAGCCGAGTAGAGCCGATTAAACAGGAGACGCACCCTCGGCTGTAAACGAGTGTTCAGTTGACGGTCAATGTAAAACTCCCACGGGTTTGCTGGCTTCTGCACCTGCACAGGTAAGACACAGCATGTTACGTTTTAACTGCAGATGTGGTCAGAGGGGAAGAGAAACACACGAAAATCACTTAGTTCAGTTAAAGATAATCTGCTCCTTTATCCTGATAAGTTCATGCAGAACCACAGAGAGTTACAGAACTTTAAAGTGTCTTACAGGGCTAAAACATCCCTTTAACTTTTAGATTAAGACAGTAAAACTACATACAGGAGAGGAAGTCAACATGTTGAATGTTCTGTGAGATTTTACCTTTAGGATGACTTTTTGTGAGGTGGTGAGAATGGTGGCCTGGTAAACAGTGGCAAAAGCTCCCTGACCCACAACACAGTCCACCTTCAGAGACTCTTCTGTTGATAGAGATCAGAGATAAATTGATTGCATCATGCATCTTACATTTTATAATAGATATATTTGTGAATATATCAGCATCATTTATACTTTTTGAGTCAGCTAAAGTAACAAATGACCAGTTGCACTTCGAAAATTAATTTTAACTAATGCTGAAGATGACTAAAATAATGCTTTCCCTACTATCATCAGCCTGGATGTTCTCTGCCAAACTGAAAGGCCTCTGCCAATGAGCTCTGGTTCAGGGTGAGGGTCTGTCGGGAGCAGGAGGCAGGGATTTTTCTCCCCCTCTCTCCGTTTTCTTTCGCATGATTTTTCATATGCTTCTATAAATGCTATGCATCATGCAGTCTTTTTACAAATTATACAGCTTGATGTTTCATTTTTAGATTGAAAATACAACCATACGGCACTCTTCCACTCTGCTGCTTGTTTGCCTGACTACAGGTACAGCTAGAGCTCAAATAAACAAACATGACTCACTGCTGTCCCCTAAAGTTGTAAAGAGTTATAATTGGTTTCAGTTCTACTACTAATCAACTACAGAGGGCAATAAGGGAAACAACCCGCAGGCCATCCAAGAGGCGGGATGAAAGTTGGCCCTAATAGGACGGACCGCATAGTAACAGCAGCAGCAATAGAATTGGGCTGCGAACTAAGTATTGGAAAATTATGGAAGATCCTCTGAAGGTGTGATTGTGGATGGGAGAAAGTAACCACAAATTGTAGGCTGAGAATTCACCAGGGGAAGAGCAGGTGTGGGCAGAAAGGCTATCAGCAGCCTTGCAATGCTTTGGCAGGTGAGACAAGAGGGACCAAAAGCCAGAGTAAAAACCACAGAGCTGACAGACCCAACGCTGCAGAGGGTGAAGATGGGATAGGGGAAGAAAGCCCACTGGTGGAGGGAGAGCCCTTAAGTGTATTCCAAGACTTGGTCTCTAGTCTATGCGAGCTAGCAGTGACTAAAGAAACCAACAAGGAGAGGCAAGATCAAATGGCCAAAGTCCAGAGAAGCATGGCAAGCGCTAGACACTGATCTAATCAAGATACTGGAAAGATTGTTGCATGGAGGGGTGGAGGTCAAGCTCAACCAGATAGGGGACATCTTAGAGTGAGGAAAATAAGTATTTGAACACCCTGCAAATTTGCAAGTTCTCACACTTAGAAATCATGGAGGGGTCTGAAAAGTTTCATCTGAGGTGCATGTCCACTGTGAGAGACAATCTAAAAGAAAAAATCCTGAAATCACAATGTATGATTTTTTAACAATTTATTTGTGTGTTACTGCTGCAAATAAGTATTTGAACACCTGCCAATCAGCAAACATTCTTAGCCTTTGTTTGCAATTACAGAGGTAAAACGTTTCCTGTAGTTTTTCACCAGGTTTGCACACACTGCAGCAGGGATTGTGGCCCATTCCTTCTCACAGATCTTCTCCAGATCAGCCAGGTTTCTGGGCTGTCGCTGAGAAATGCGGAGTGTGAGCTCCCTCCACAGATTTTCTATATTTCTCTAAGAAAATTATTCCACAAGGATGGAAAAGGCAATGGGGCAATTGCCAAGCAGCTTGGTGAAAAAAGATCAACTGTTGGAGCAATTATTAGAAAATGGAAGAAACTAAACATGACTGTCAATCTCCCTCAGACTGGGGCTCCATGCAAGATCTCACCTAGTAGTGTATCAATGATCCTAAGAAAGGTGAGGAATCTGCTCAGAACTACATGGGAGGAGCTGGTACCACTGTTTCCAAAGTTACTGTGGCTAATACACTAAGACGTCATGGTTTAAAGTCATGCATGGCAAGGAAGGTTGCCCTGCTTAAATCAGCACACGTCCAGGCCGTCTTAAGTTTGCCCATGACCATTTGGATGATCCGGAGGAGTCATGGGAGAAAGGGCTGTGGTCAGATGAGACCAAAATAGAACTTTTTGGTCTTAATTCCACTCGCCGTGTTTGGAGGACAAAGAATGATGAGTACCATCCCAAAAACACCATCCCTACTGTGAAGCATGGGGGTGGAAGCATCATGTTTTAGGGGTGTTTTTTTGCACGTGGGACAGGACAACTGCACTGTATTAAGGAGAGGATGACCGAGACCATGTATTGCGAGATTTTGGGGAATAACCTCCTTCCCTCAGTTAGAGCATTGTCATGTTGGAAGACCCAGCCACGACCCATTTTCAATGACCCAAAGCACACAGCCAGGATAACCAAAGAGTGGCTCCATAACAAGCATATCAAGGTTCTGGAGTGGCCTAGCCAGTCTCTAGACCTAAACCCTATAGAAAATCTTTGGAGGGAGCTCAAACTCCGTGTTTCTCAGTGACAGAACGGAAACCTGGCTGATCTGGAGAAGATCTGTGTGGAGGAATGGACCACAATCCCTGCTGCAGTGTGTGCAAACCTGGTGAAAAACTACAGGAAACGTTTGACCTCTGTAATTGTAAACAAAGGCTAAGAATGTTTGCTGATTGGCAGGTATTCAAATACTTATTTGCAGAAGAACACACAAATTATTTTTAAAAAATCTTACATTGTGATTTCCAGATTTTTTCTTTTAGATTATGTCTCTCACAGTGGACATGCACCCCAGATGAAAATTTCAGACCCCTCCATGATTTCTAAGTGGGAGAACTTGCAAATTCGCAGGGTGTTCAAATACTTATTTTCCTCACTGTATATCAAGGCATGCAAGAATAGGTTTGGTTAAGCGCCTACGAACCAAAGGACCACTCAAAGAGTGAAGGGAAGGAGAGAAAAAGAGATTGACCAATTAGGACGAAAGCACTGGCAGTTATGGAAGAACTGGAGGAAGGCAAAATTGGAAGAGAAAGAGAGCCTAAAAATCCTGTGGGAGGAGGTTAGGGGAAGACTGAAGAGAGTCCGTACAGCCAAGAACATCCAGAAGCATAGTAAGCAGAAACAAAAAGAACGAGCTGTTTTTTTTCAAAGACCCCTACAAGTATGCAAGACAGTTGTTGGAGGACAAGAAGAGTGGGAAGCTGGTAACATCAAGAGAAAAGTTGGAACAGTACATCAGAGAGCAATATAGTGATCTGTCAAGGAATGTCCCATTGGGAACACCAGGGTATTTACCTGAGCCTGCACCCCCGATTGCAGCATTTAATATCATGCCCCCGAAGCTCAGCGAGATTAGGTAAGTAGTGGCGAAAGCAAGGTCCTCATCTGCACCAGGTCCCAATGGCATCCCTTACAAGCTTTACAAGAACTGTCCCAAAGTACTAGAGCTGCTGTGGTACCTCATGAGAATTGCATGGAAGAAGCAAATCATTCCAAAGGAGTTCCTAAGAAAGCAAATTCCAGAGAACTCGGCCAGGAACATTGCTTTGCTTAACGTAGAAGGTAAAATCTTCTCAGGTGTTAGCAAGAATGATGACATCATAGCTGCTGGATAACAGATACATTGACACCAACTGCCAGAAAGCAGGAGTTCTGGGCTTCCCAGGGTGTGTAGAACACTCAGCAATGATTTTGGACCATTTGGGGCTAAATGGGGGAAGTCAGACCTGCATGTTGTCTGGTTAGACTTGACAAATGCATATGGATCAGTCCTACATCAGCTGACCAGCTATGCCATGGAGTTTTTCCAAATGCCTTCTTGCATCAAAAGGATGATGGCATCCTACTAAAATGACCTACTAACATTACCATCTGGGCAGAGACTACCTCCACTGAGAGCATATATATGGATGATGTAACCAGTCTGCTCCAGAAAGCAGCATGCACATCAAAGGCTGCTGAAAAGAATGGATGAATTGATGTCATGGGAAAGAATGAAGATTAAGCCTTCAAAATCACGGAGCTTGTCTCTCCAAGGAGGAATTAGAAACAATCATGTTACCTTTGTAGTAGGGGGAGAGGACATCCCACTTAAATCCAAACAACCCATCAAAAGCTTGATGAGGCAGTATAGAGCAGAGCTCACAGCTGTTTCATCACAACTTTGCCCATCTGCTTGTCTATCAAAAGGCCTGGCAAGAATCGACCAAAGTCAACTACCAGGGAAGTACAAGGTCTGGTGCTACCAATTCATGCTTTATAAAAGGGTGATGTGGCCATTAAAGATAAGTGAGATCCCCTCATCTACACTAAGTAAGATGGATGGAAAAGCCAACTCATTCATCCGGAAGTGGCTGGGGTTGCCAAAGTGCCAGTCAGAAACAGGCCTATTTGGGAGGATCATCCTCCAGCTACCACACCAATCCATAAGTTTGGGCTATAAACTGGAGAAGACCAGGCTTGTTCGAGATGAGAGTCCACTGACTACACAATAAGGAATGCAAAAGTCAACATCTCTATTGGAAGGAAATGGGATGCTTAAAGAGAGGTCGACTGAGACATTAGCCGCCTACAACATCAGGAGATTGTTGGCAAAGTTCAGGTGGGACGAACAGGGATAGGGTGGGGAGAAATGCCACAGTTCTGGTCCAAGGCTAACCACAAAGAGCGGAGGGAGATGGTGGTGGCAGAGGTGACTAGAATGGAGGAAGAGCTTTACAAGATCAAAGCTGTGTCACAGGGTCGGCAGAGAAGCTGGACAACCTGGGAGGGTGTTGCTGACCAAAACATCACTTGGTCAGACTTTTGGAAGATTCCACAGGCAAGGATCAGCTTCCTCATTCGATCAACATATGACACGCTGCCCTGTCCGCAGAATCTTCTTGGAAGGGGCATCGTCAGGGTAGGAAGGGGCCACAGGCAGGGAATCCCAGTTATGCCAGCTTCATTACAGAAGGAGGAGGAAGAAGTAACAACAAATCAAGAGGAATACCTCGACCGTTTTCTCACAAAGACTAGTGGAATATGAGAGTCAAACTCGATAGGCAGCTTCGCTTCCCAACTGAGATCAATGTTACATCACTCCGCCCTGACATAGTGCTACGGTCCACCAAGGCTAAAGCTGTGCTGCTATTAAGAGCTTACAATACCATCAGAGGAGGGGATGGAGGCTGCCTACGAACGCAAGAAGTCTAAGCACTCCAAATTAGTTGCGGAGTGTAGGGAAGCTGACTGGAAGAGTACCATTTACCCAATGGAGATTGGATGATGAGGCTATATTGGGTTGTCAACAATACGCTTCTTGAGGGATGTAGGAGTCTTCGAAGGGAACCTGAAGAAGACACTTAAAGAATTAGTGGAGGAGGCTGAGAGAGGGAGCTTTTGGCTCTGGTTGAGGAGAGATAAATGCAGGTGAAAGAACAATTAACCCTGGCAACAGCAGCTGCAGGAGGTGACAGGGAGACGTTCCTGTCACTGCTCCGCTACCAAGGGATGTTCCAGGATTAAAGGGGAGAAACATAAATTAAAAGGTGGTCCCTGGCTGAAGACCCTGCAGCTGATGGAAGGGTATTGGAGGAGGTGCTTTAGGTTCAAAGGGCTGAGGACCAGGTAAGGGTTCTTGGCCGAAGTCTATGCAGGTAACCAATGGGCATCGGAGGAGGTGCGACTGGCAGCAGTGCATCGCAGGCAATCCATCAGCCTGTACAACTAGTGGTTTCAATAAGGTCTGCTTCCTCTGAATACACCCATTAGCTTCATCAGTCCAGTCTGTTTATTACAGAACACATATGATGGAGAATATCTGTGGAAAATGTGTAATAAGGTGATCCTGTAGCAACTGTGACAGAGTTGAAAGTCCATCTCAGCTACATTATTGAGTTTAGGACGCAGGTAAAATCTCAAGCAAAACAAGTTAGCTAACTAAAGGGTACCCAATGAGCTAATGTTAATTCTTCACAAGGACAGTTTCAGCAGGACTGTGATGTTTATTTTGACTGTTTGTCATGTCTTCTCAAACATGTTTCCATCATTATGATTCATTTACAGCTTACAGCTAACTTAGATAACAGTCTATATTACAGTCCTGACAAGCCCAACAACTCCCCCTACTGTCCGCTCGGTTTTCACAGCTGCAACTCAATAACATTTGGACTCAAAATCAGTGTTTACCCATCTGTAGAGTCGTCCTGGGAGAGATGGTAGGAAGATTGCATTTCCAGATTCGGAGGTTTGGGTAGGAGGACAGAGGTCTCTTCAGGCTGGACAGCAGAGAAGCTATCAAATCCTCATCCCATGGATCAGACACCAGCACTGAGAGCAAGAGAGAGTAAACGAGAGCATAAGAGAGAGAATCATAAACAGTTATCCTTGTCAATCACTGAAACTGCTTTGATTAACTGATTATTATGAAAACTACTATCTGTGGAAAATCAATGTGATCAGGTGAATTAGTCTTGTTTGTGGCCTAGTTATCATAAGCAATTAAACTGCATTTGATAAATAATGCATTACTGTTATTACTACTAATCAGAGGAACATGTATAGCTAAAATTAATATTATTAACTTAATTATTAACAGTAATACCAGCAGAAAAATTTGGGTAGTAATTACAATACAGTGGTAAGCCTACTTACAAGTTTAATCCGTGCAGGAGCTAAGCTCGTTAGCTGGATGCATTTTCCCCATAAGAATACATGTAAAACTGATTAATCCGTGTCAGCCGGCCAATATACAGTATACTTTAATATGCTAAATAATGTGTTTATATGGGTTTTTTTTTTTTAATATAAACGTGACGACGACGACGCTTGTGTAGACTGGCCGCTAATGAGAGGGAGACCGACGGTGCTTGTGTAGGCTGGCAGCTGCATGGTTACACTTATCATATGAAAAGTAAAAGTAAAATGTATCTAACTTTCTTGTTCACAACCTTTTGCTACCTTAGCGTCGCTTTCAACAGGCACTTTCACTGGACAGCGGTCAAAAGTATTGACTGATCTCTTCTTCTACGGTAGCATCTAGGACATGCTACGACCGGAGCGCCCCTAGCGGTTTGGCATACTTGAAGAAATATACGCTACTCGTTAGCTGGAATATTACTCGTTACCTGGAACAAAAATATTCCAAGATCTCAACTTGTTACCTGGAATACTCGTTAGTAGGGATGCTCGTAAGTAGGGTTACCACTGTATATCACAGGTCCTGTATCATGATGCATATCAATAGGTTGTTACCAGCAAGCACACTATTTACAAACCGGATTCCAAAAAAGTTGGGACACTAAACAAATTGTGAATAAAAACTGAATGCAATGATGTGGAGATGGCAAATGTCAATAT
>BRDA01029332.1:0-12170 GCA_036984385.1 Crenuchus spilurus | reverse complement strand
CAGCGTTGCAGTAATCGAGGCGTGAGATAACCACAGCTTGTACCAAGAGCCGAGTGGCATGTTGCGTTAGGAACGGTCTGATTTGTCTGATATTAAGAGATCATTTATCTTTTACAGGAGCTCCACTGTGATTTTATTTGCACCTGGATGCACCATGTCCTCTGATTGAATTATCTACTGATTCAACTAACTCAGAGCTTGTCTGATCATTTTAGTCCCGTCTGTAAACAAATCTGCGATTTTCCAGACAGATGTCTCGCGCCCAAAATCTTTATTTTGTAACTACTGCTACCCATATTTAGTCTTTTTACACAGAAAACCACTAAAAGCCTTCACAAATCACCAACTAAAATATTAAAACTTCTAAAGAGTCACTTAATCTACTAGGTCTAGAAGGAAGATCTTCCACTCCATACTCCACCTGGGAGAGCATTACGTGGAGCTAAAAGAAAATTCATCAGAAAGATGAGTTACCAGCATATCACAAAAGAACAACAGTCTTATTAAATGAAGAGTGAAAGGATTGTGGAGAATGTTTTCTGTAAGAACTGCTAGGCAGAAGAAGAATAAATCAAAGTGAAGAACTCAAATCTTTACCTCAAACTTCACCCCAATGTAGTGGTAGGCCATGACCCACCCATCTGCTAGGAATGTCACTTTTAATGTCCTTGACTCTCGGAGGGTGATGACTAGCTCAGGCCTCCTCCAATGCGTGTGAGGTCAGCCACCACCTCTTCTTGAACCACTGCCGATACATCATCGCTGGGCAGCCAACACGCTCGGAGGAAAGCACAGGATCACCAGCTCTGATGGATTGGCTGGCAGACGCCTGAGCCAGCGGACGTATCATGGTAGTAGTGAAGAGACCGTGCCATCTACCCACCAGAGAGAGCAGCATGGACAGTTTTGCTCTCTGGAGCCTCGGTTGTCGATGGCGAGCATCTCCTCTAAGCTCAACACTGACAGAAACATGCTGATGTTTTGTTGTGATATCTCTAATCAAGGTAACTTAGAGTCAGTACTTCAGTCATCAGAGCTTCTGCATGGTTCAGTTTCTGAATGAAGACAATGGGTTTAGCAGCTGAACACTTTTCTGCCGGATTTGGCTTTGCCCTGGAGTGCATGTGATGACTGATAATTGGTGGGTTTAAGAGCTTATAAATAAATACTCATTTTGTAAATTAAAGTCACATTTTTTATGTTCAGTAGAAATGATGTAGAAAACAGGCCACAGAATAAAATCATAGTTTTGTTCGCTGTAAACAAAGTTGACTTTTTTTAATAAATACTGATCACTTTCAGGTTAAAAAGTGACTAAATTCCTCATACAGGTGCACTGATGGCAGACCTGTTGTGCACACTGACCGATCAGAGGGCTCCTACTTTGTGTTTCAATCACAAGTGTTCTTGTGGGTAATCACAATATCACACAAAACATTTGTGTCATAACTCTGCATGACACCACACACACACACACAGCTGTTATTTGTTCTGCATTAGGATCACTTGTGTTGGTTGTTAGTCTCATTAGTATCAGGAGGAGGTTTGTCAGATGGATCATAATATGATTAGATAAGCAGGTCATGGGAAGCTCAATGGGAGTCACTTTCTGTCTTTCTTGTATCCAACATCTCTAGCAGGTGTGTGTACACTCGGAGCAAAAACACAAATTACTTAATGGCCAGATCCGTGTCAGTGACAGGTAAGCAGCTAAGCCATACACCATAGAGTAAAAGTGCCTTAATATTTATTATAGGACTAGAAGTCATTTCTATTGGTCTAAAACTTTGTAAAATAAATGACCAAAAGCCACACAATGCAACAAACTAATTTAAACTCAATCATAACACGGAAGTCCTTCCCAATGGAATACATTTGCCGACAGTATTGTCTTTTCAGTTGTTCAGCCAAACAGTCCAACACAAGGTCATAGTAAATTCAGGTACAGACTGTTCCACCTCTACTTTATAAAGACTTCTCAGGACATACTAGAGACTGAAACAACTGCATCACCACATACTAACTCAGCAATGCTGCTCCCCGTATTAGCCATTATCTACATGCTGACGTATAAAACCAGCCCAACAAGCACTGTGAGATAAACACACTCCTCTCCTCTACATAGACAAGCTCACTGTATATAATAAACAAACTGCAGGTACATCTCATTTTATACACTCACATGATGGAAAAGTAAGTACAATCTATATATTACAGCTCTGTATAAAGCAAATAATTAAAAATAAATAAATAAAATAATAGTTACTGTTATTTTTATTATTATTATTAATAATAATAATAAAATTATTATTAACAACAAATACTGTTTTATTGTCATTAGCAATAATAATAATAATAATAAACAACAACAACAAAACAGTATTTATGTTGTTAATAATAATTTTATTATTAACAACAAAACAGTATTTATGTTGTTAATAATAATTTTATTATTAACATTATTACTATTACTATTATTATTTAGTAGTAGTAGTATAAAAGCGTCTTACAAGACACCAAAGTGCACTGTACAATGACGAGATGGAAATAAAAAAAAAAATAAATTTGCTAAAAAATTAAAACAAAACAAAACACACACAAAATTACCCATAAGCCAGCTGGAAGAGATGGGATTTGAGACTAGCTATGAACTTAACTATGGACGGGCAGATGCGCAGCTCAAGAGGGAGGCTGTTCCACAATTTAGAACCAGAAACACTAAAAGCCTCGTCACCAGGAGGGTACTTTGAGCAGATGGGAAACAGAGGAGCGAAGAGCTCGAGCTGAAGAGTATGGCCGACATGGATTGCCTAGGTAGGAGGAGGATATTTAAAAACCAGCACAAGCAGTTTATACTGTATACGGTAAAGTACAGGGTGCCAGCGGAGATGTTTCAGAATAGGAGTAATGTGTTCTCAGGATCTAGTATGAGTCAAAACCCTAGCAGCTGAATTTTGAACATGCTGCATTTTGTTTAAATGCCCGGGTATGAAGCCCATATAACAGAGCATTACAGTAGCGAATTCTCAAAGATACAAAAGCACAAATAATAATCAATATGAATGTCCCACTCAAGAGCTTGTGTAGAATATTATTAAAGTCTTCATGTATCTCTACTAGTGCAGCTCCAAAAAGATCATGAAAAACTTCATTTATGTTCATAATTTCATTTTAAAAGTAATATTCATTTTAAGTGACATGCAATTTGAATAGTAGTTTATACAAACATTCTCTGAATTTGAGTAGTTAACTTTTATTATATTCTAATTTTGTGATGTGGCACTGTATAGTCTGATCCACAAAAGATAATGCTGCCAAAATGGGTTGGCAATAAGGTGGAGGAGAAGAAGGAGGAGGAAGAGAAACAGAAGAGCAGTGATCACACACGCTGCAGTTGGGGGTTAGGTGCCTCAGTCAATGGAACTTCAGCTGTGCTATTTTCAATAACAGTCTATTGTCTATACAGTCAAAGTCTATATGAAGTAGGGTTGGGTTATATAATATAGTTCACCATAGCATGCATGCAAGTAAGCACATTACTTATGTTCTCAGCACATAAAATACACCGGTATGGCCAGCAAGGGAGAGAACAGTACTGCTGGCATTCTTTTCCTGATACCAAAGCTCAGACTGTAAGCAAATGACTAATTTGCAAACCCAACTAATTAGTTTCACCACCTAAAGCAAAGGTATTCCTGAGAGTACAAGCAGCGTCAGACATTGCACGATTCAGACAGCACTGGTGTGAAAACGGTTTGTTAGCCAGCAAAACAGTTACTCAGACAACCACAGCTGGAGCTTTCGATAGTGGCACGTCTTAAGATAAAATAAAAAAAGCAACGAGTAACAAGTAGTGCAACAAGATTACAGAAGCTGCCACGTTTTAATTAGCCTACTCAAATGGTGGATGAATTAATGTTACACTTGTATAGCGCCTAATTCCTAAGAATTCCACAATCATTTAGAATTCAACCACACACACCAGCGAGGAGCGGCAGTCAATCACACTCAGTGTACTCTTAACCGGAAGTGACCATCCTCCTGGAGCAGCACCAGAGGAATCACCCAGGAAAGAGTGCCAAACCATACACTCATCAGGGTCATTTAGAGTAACCAATTCATCTGATTTCCATGTTCTTAGACTGTGGGAGGAAACTCACGCAGACACAGGGAGAACATGGAAACTGCCCAGATGGGGACTTGAACCCAAGAACTCAGCGCCGAGAGGCAAACGTGCTAACCACTAAGCCACCATCCCACCCATAAAAGGAAGGATTTAAGTGCCTTGTTAATAAACCCCAGGTATTACATTCCAGGAAGGACAAATTTCTTGCGCAGCTTCGTAGCATCGACTACCGACTTTTGGTCAAGCAGAACTATGGAGCCAGGTGCCGAATTACAACTCCCTGCCAGAATCAGACTCCCGTTTGTGTGCATGCACATCGAATGAAACAAAGTTTAGGATCAAGTAATTACCCAGTCTAAGTCAACGCTTACTCTTCATTTATTTATGCAAAATATATGCTGACCTACACTTACAGCACATCATGACCTTCTGTGAACAGACAGTAAACTGTTCCTGATCATCTTAATACCACTGAACGAAGACAAAAGTGTTAGTACGCAGCTCTGATTACCCACATACTCTGCCACAGTTACAGTGAAGTCGGTCAAAGAAAAACACCCACCCACACGTGTGAACAAAGGCTCAGTCCAACGGGACATCTGCGCTGTGGGCTTGTGGAACCAGGCCACTGTAAATACAGCAACACACTCACAGCCCAGTGTGTTCACATTAGATTAGAAATAAAACAGACATGCAAGGCCTTAAACGATCCACCTTGTGTACTTTGATCATTTTAAAATGTTATTACCCAACACAGCTGTTTGTTACATAACTCACAGCGCAGTATAATCATCTTTAGTTTACCTATCAAACACGTACGTGTCCTGCTTACTCAGCTTCACAGACTTTTAGAAGCTTTGAGTCAGACTTACAGTAAAGACTAAGATAAGAACATCAAAGTCACTACGTGGGAAGCTGATTAAGTATTCATCTAATGTACACTAATCATATAGCAAAACATTCTTATTCAGTGTACCATCATTACAGCTAAACACTGCAAGCTGCTAACAGGACTGTTTCATTAAGAATATTACACTCTTCAGTCAGCTCCACTGACCATATACTTGCACTTTGTCTACAATTACAGACTGCAGTCCATCTGTTTCTCTGTATACTTTATTAGCCTCTGTTCACCCTGTTATTCAAAACTCAGGACACTCTCAGGACCACCACAAAGCAGGTGGATCATTCTGAGGGACACCGACACCATGGTGTGTTAGTGTGTGATCTGCCGTAGATATTGAACACTATGTGCACTCATTGTCTACTCTATTAGACACACCTACCTTGTTGGTCCACATTGTAGACGTAAAGTCAGACAGAAGCTCATATGTTGCTGCACAGTTTGTGTTGGTCCTCTAGTCCTTCACTGGTGATGCTGTTGGAAGGTTGGTGCACTTCAACGTACACAAAGAAACAGATGGACAGCAGCAGGGGTGCACAATACGTTGATCGCAAAGGTAGTGTGGGTAGATCGCATGGCATTAAAAAATAGACGTCAGCATAACATCTGTCCTCACTATAAAACATCTCACTTGATTGACATACAGGGAGACTGGTCGAGTAGTCGGACTCGATCTGTATCATATTTCACTTTAGACTGCCCACAAGCTCATCGATTGGCTGTGCCGTTTCTTGCCAACATATGATGGGCCGTCCCCTCCATTACTCCATCACACAGCGTCTGTCTGAACAGTACTTGTTCACCTGCCACTCTAAGTTATCATGTTGAGCGTTTGTTGTGTCTGTGTCACATTAGCTAGACGTTTAATATCAGAGGTTTTACATTAAAACATCAACATGAGTCCGTGTGCATGTGTTTACCAGTCTGTGATAAGCCATCATTTACATCCAAGTGTAACTATTATCAAAATTATTCTGAATTTCTGCACAAGTGCTGTAAAATGCTAGCTAGCTTCACTTATGTGAGTCAGCCTTTTCACATATGAAGATCATTAAGTCAAAGTATCGTTCCACTATGACTGATGATCATTTGGAGGTTTGCTTGAGGCTGGCTGTCAGCAACTAGTGTCCAGACTATGCATCCCTGACTGATTCCATTCAGTGCAAGTCATCAGAGTAAAGTAGGCTAATGACAAAACATGTACACAGTTGTATTGTGTAATATGGGTTCATGTAGTTATTCAAGGTACACCAGTATACACTGAACACATAAATTGTCAATATATTTCTAAATAAATATGTGTCTTACATTTTTGTAGTAGGTAGATAATTTTGACTTAGTCATTAGATAAGTAGCTTGCATGCTGAAAAAGTATGTGCACCCCTGGACTACAGTCTGTAACTGTTGAACTACAAATGCACCTGTATGCTCAGTGGAGCCAAAATGGACAATGGGTGAAGTTACAGGGTATGCGTACCTAATGAAGTGACCAGTGAGTGTATACTAGGGTCAAATGAGAAATCAGTTAACTGTTATTTATGTTTTTAAACTACTTCAATAATCTCCTTCCTGGGGATGTGGATTTTGGTTAATGTGTTTTTACCCCAAAGGAAGAATCAATGCTTGTATCTTAACTGAGAACAAAAGCTTTCTAAAGGTATTACTAGTGATGAGACAATATTGGGTTCATTAACTAGTAAATACAAAATTATATAATCAGGACTAAAATACTGAGAGATGTCAGAGATGCTGTGATATTAAGCTGTATTAATAATGTTCAGTTTAGTTGAGCATTCTTCTAACCAGTGTATTAACCACGACAACTGTTCATACTAATCAGTCTCTATAAAGGCAGGGCAGATATGTTCCTACAGCTGCACTGAGTCATTCTTTAGAAACGCGGTTCAGTTTAGGAGGAGCTCCGAGGCCTGGTGTGGTGCCAGTCTAAAAGTCAGCAATGACGCTCTCATCGAGTATGCTGTGCCCGTCTGGTGTTAATCATTTCAACAGCAAGGCTGTGACTTAGCAAGTGTGTGTTTGTATGTGTATATTTGTATACACACACACACGTATTTGATACACTGCCATTTTTGCAAGTTTTCCCACCTACAAAGAATGGAGAGGTCTAATTTTTTAAAAATCTAGAAAATCACATTGTATATTCTTTAAATAATTAATCTGCATTTTATTGCATGAAAAGTATTTGATCACCTACCAACGAGCAAGAGTTTTGGCTCTCACAAACCCGTTATTTTTAAGAAGCCCTCCTATTCTGCACTCATTACCTGTATTAATTGCACCTGTTTGAACTTGTTACCTGTATAAACAACACTTGCCCACACACAAACAATCAATCACACTCCAAGGACACCAGAGACGGAGACAAAATTGTAGACCTGCACAAGGCTGGAATGGGCTACAGGACAATAGGTAAGCAGCTTGGTGAGAAGAAAATGGAAGAAACACAAGATGACTGTCAATCTTTCTTGGTCTGAGGCAGACTAAGACTTGGAGTCAAAGTACAAATCAACAAACTACACAAAAGAATGAAAACAGTTTTAACACAACACTTGAGAGTACATCACTAAACCCAGTACAGGATCAGAAGATTAACAAAGATTGCTGTGTCCTGGTGATGAAGGACCTGAGCTTATAACCAGAATGTTGCTGGTTCGATCCTGACAGGACAAGACTGAGTGCACTGCATCGATGGATTCAATTCCTCTGTGTGCAAGCACAGAGGCAGTCAGAAAATTTAATGAATTACATTCAAAGTGACAGAAGTTACAGCACTGAGCACGTGAGATTCTAACTTTCATCTCCTCTCAATGTGCAGCCAGTCCTTGTAAGAAACAGAGTGTTCCATTTGCTTTAACTAAACAACAGTGAATAAGTAATACTAATAAAACATGCTGATGAAATATACATTAGTCTGTGTGAAAAAGACTGATATGCACAATTACAGTGCAGGGAGACGGGTGTTCATTTCTGATTACTAATATCCACGGGTGTCGGAGTGGAGGCTTGCGCCTGTCCAGCAATCTGCATCAGACGCCTGCCACTGCAGTGAGACATTAAAGCCCCGAGTTATCCTCGTGGGCACAGCACAGAACGTTGGTCATCTTACCCTGAGAATTGTGAAAAGTGATCCATGTATAATGTTTTAGTACACTGTACAGAGAAGTGTTCATAGTTTGAACATACTGGATAAACTCCATTCAGAAGACACAACAAAAGGAATTCTGCCAAAAAAAAAAAAAGTGTTTTCATCAATCAATCAAAATTTATTTATATAGCGCTTTTTACAACGGACGTATATAGTATAAAACATTAATGAAATTAATAATAGTGATCATTGCATCCATATTGGGTATCATATTTTCATACAGATCACATCACCACCTGATCAGGAGAAAAGAGCTGCTACAGTTTATCATTATTGTCTTGAAACCCTGATCAGTCACTAGAGCTGAAACTGAAGAACACATTAATGGTAAATGGTCTTCTACAATCTGTTATGTAGCTGCAGAAATATCTGAAATATATAGCTGATGCATTCACAAAACAGCCATTACGGCTTTTCACAACAGAGAACCTGCTTCACACAGATGTTCTTACCATTACCAGAACAAAAGTCACATATTTCTGTGCATTAGTTAACCCAACCATTTTCTCTTGCTTTGTTTTGTTTTTTTACGATGAGGGAAAATTCCTCATATACAAACTCTTCTGGGCTTTTATGCTCTTTTTCCTCACTGACACAAGGCAGCAGAAGACTAAATTTAAAGGAAAATTTAAAGTAAAAAGCAACATGGCTCATCCCATGTCACAAATCATCTTCCAATACAGTAAAAAAATATTTGTAAAATGTCAATTAAAATTAAACCGTTTTTTTCTAAACTACATTTAAGATTATTTTACTTGCCGATATGTAATTTTTCCAGTGTGTGGTAGTTCCAGGCTGGTACTTCAGCTCTTCAAACCAAGACAATCCATCAAGTCCTGAACCGGAACCAACACATCCGGTCCTGTGAGTGAGTGGCAGTGTTGGCACATCCAGTGTTAAATGTCCAAGCACACAGTACCCAACAGCATGGCCTGTTTCACGTTTAGTATTTATGAGAGCAGTTATATAAGAGAACAGTCTGCCAAAGGAACAGTCTGTATTAACAGAAGTGTAGGAGATAAGTTTAGTACTCCAGGACTGGCCTGGTCTCAGCAAGTCCCATAATATATCATTACATGTCCATAAAGTAGTATTCGGTATCAGTCTCAACACAGGAGAGCCTCATCAAAGGCAAGGCTGTCAGAACTACTTCTCTGAAAAATAATCACCAATTCAAGTGTTACCTGCTCAACGAAAGTGCAATAATTCACACTTCGCATTTAAACCATCAGTGCAGAAACACACACACACACACAGTGGCAGTGAACACTTGCCCAAAGAGGTGGCCAGTCCTATCTACGATGCTGGGCAGCAGTTGGGGGTTAGGTGCCTTGATCAAGGACATTTCAGTCATATCGTAAATGGGGATCAAACCAATGACCATCTGGTCAGTTGTCTGGCTGCCCCACAAACATGACCCTGACCAAAACACAGTCAATGAGAGAGACAGCTTCATACGGCAGGTAGAAGCTCATCCTGTTGGGGCTCATTTATATAACAGCTTCCCAACCACACCATAAACACAGTAATTTAACAGACAGTAAATATAATCTAACAACACACTAAAGCAGGACAACTCATTGTGATTTGTAGCTCCTGTAACAGAAAGGATACCTATGGTTTGGTGAACAAATACAATTTTCTTTATTGTTCCGTCTCTTTTCAAGTCTCATTGTTTTTGTTTGTGTGTTTGTTTTAAAACGAGATACAGTTGCGGATTGTTTTTAAATTAATTTACTGTGAACATGTCCTGGAAATCAGTCTTTAATCCCAGCAGCAGACATCCAACAACAACCACCAGAAAACATCCTCACTACCCAAACACCCATAGAGATAGCTACAACTTCATCAATGCATAATACAGAGCAACAAAATAGTTTAGCATAGACCTGAGGTGCAAATTAACTTTTATGTAATACACACACACACACACACACACACACACACATATATATAAATAACATTAGGAGTCAAAAATAAGGCTATGATGGTGAAAATAACAATAGTTAATGGTAGAGCTGGGCAATATGGCCAAAAAATTTTATCACGATAAATTTTTCTATATAGATCAATCTCGATAATTATCACGATATTACATTTACTAACACTGTCATAGTATTAAACGTGTTTCTAAAAACAGACTAAATACATGAAATGTTACTATTAAAATATTTATTGCCAGAACATATTGTAGGGTCCGGCTGGATGCGTTGAAAGGATGGACGAGAAAGAAGTTTACAGTGGTTGCTTTACTGTTGAAACTTACAATGACTGCTGTCAGCCGCAGCCACTCAAAAATAACAACAGGCTAAGCTAATATGCTAATGCTAGCTAGCACTCCGGCTGACACCGACACACACACACTCCAAACCCCCTCCTTCTTCTCACACAGACGAGCAGCGACCTCGAGCTCTCTCACCCGGCCAATCACACACTTGTCTAAACACAACAGTGCATTTTGGCAGCGCTGGTGAGGAGGAGCTAACAAGCAACAGTATTATACGTCAGAACTCACCGTCAAGCTGCTTAGACGCGAAATGGAAACGAACGTTAATGCTTATCGAATTCTATTGTCCCGGCTTATCATAGTCATCGAGGGAAAACTTATCGTGAAAAAAAATCGATATCGTTTTATCACCCAGCACTACGTTATGTACAATGCACAGTATATATACAGTTTAAGTATAGAATTAAACTAAGATTAGAAAAATACTGAGCCTATAAAATATAAAAGTATTGGCTCCTATGAAATATGAGCGTATGAAATATAATACACACAATATATAATACACAAGACTATACAATGCTGAATGTACTGTATCTACAGATGTATATGAAGCAGCATTGGGGATAGAATGTTAGTGAGGTGCATCACCGTGTTAACGGTGGAGGGTAGTGTTCAGAAATGTGATTGAAGCAGTGAAAAGGCTGGACCTGAACCTGCCAATTCTGGTGTGAATAATCCTGTATCTGTTCCCAGGTAGCAGGAAAGTGAACAGTACACACGAGGGTCTGCGGGATTTGTAGGAAGGAAAATAGTCTGTAGGATGACTCATGACAAGAGAGTCAGAAAATATAAAGGAAACTACGTAATCAACAGTCAAAACAAGATCTGCTGTTTCTACTCAGTTTTAGCTCAGAGTAACAAGAACATGTTGTTAAACAGATTAAAGATTCAAATAGTCACTGATTCTAAGAGAAACGTCAGAACACTAATAAAACTATTACTGGGTTATTATTATTTTTATATTTAACATATTTATTTCTATTTATCAGTCTGGTTAGAGCATGATTAAACCTACCATTACAGACTGCTGTTACAGCCCAACAGAGATGGAAAAACATTTACCCATAATGATCTTCACCAAATATTACATCAGAGATTAAATACACATCTCATAACCTCTTTAAATTCAGTAACTCAGTAATACGGAGTGCAAAATACTGAACGTCCAGTTCAGGTAAACAGTCTCTGTGGTTAAGTTAATTTGTCACTCATCTGAATTTGAGGCATTTCACTGACCAGGAATTATTATTACTATTAATATCATAACACGTGACCCAATTTTAAAATTATCTATGTACGGCTGTTAGACAGCAGACAAATCAAATTAGTTTCTCAAATTTGATCTGCTGAGATAACCGTCAACATTGTTATATGCAAGTGATCAGATTTGCCTGTCCAGACATCACAACCCAATCTGTTTGGGTAATTGTTGTAACAAAGCAGGCCTCACTACATACAGCCATGCTGATGATGTGGCTTCAAGATCTGCAGTTTCTGGACTGCTTTAAAAATGTACCATGACCACCAAAAATGTCTTATAGTAACACAGTACAAAAAAACAGAGCTGAAGATGGGTTAGGTAGACTTTCAAATAGGGATGCCCCGATACCGATACCAGCATCGGGTATCTGTCCGATACCACGTGCGCGTACTTGTACTCGTATTCATAAAAGTGCTCTGATACTAC
>BRDA01029328.1:18537-33701 GCA_036984385.1 Crenuchus spilurus | reverse complement strand
TAAAGTATTGAAGTATTAAACATATTTTGGCTCGACATGGCTAGCTTTAGCGGTATGCAAGCTTTCCCCAATACATTTCTTAGCCTCTACTAAAAGTTTACATAATTATAGTTAACAAATATAACTAAACTTACTTGTCATCAGAGATGCTGCCGCGTTCGTGGACGTTTTGTTTACGTATGGCGTCGCTGTGTATAATCCCACATTCTTTGATGTCCTCCGGGAACACTTCCGTTGTGTTGTGAACGGTTTTGTAGCGCGTTTGCGAATCACAGAAGCGCGTTTGTGAATCAGAAGCGCGTTGGGTCTGAATCTGAAGCGCGTTTGTAAATCCGAAGCGCGTTTCTGAATCCGAAGCACGTTGGGTCTTCTCGGCCACTGTATTTAACACTCAAAGAGCCATCTGGACCTGGTTTCCATGGAAAATAAAACATTTGGAGCTGCAAATACTTTTTGACATCTAAAATAACATTAAGATAACACTGTATACAGTTTTTTCACCTCTATGCTTTGTATGAACAACTATAGAGCATTTTAATGAAATCCATGAAGTGCTGTAGAGAAAAATAAATTTTATTTATGTAATGAACATATTTTGAATATTTTGATATGGTGCTTGAATATAAATTAAATTATTATTATTAATAAATATTAATACACTATTAGTTACTATTAATGATATACTAATAATAACTATTAATCGTAAATGTGAATAATAAAATGAAAATTAATCATTAATAAAATAGTAATAATTAATAAATAATTAATTAGTTTTGCTCATGACGATGCTGTTCTTTATCAGCATGCTGTTGAGCTGTCGGCATTGCATCTTTGTGGTCTTTTGTCAGAGATTTGACATAAGAATCAAAACTGCTGATCTCAGGGTCTTTCAAGATGTTTTTGAACATCAAATCAATGGGAAGGTGCGGGACCCTACCAAACATCAAGAAGAAAGGGGGGTAACCTATTGTCTCGTGCACTGTGCAGTTTTACATGAACGTCAAAGTTTGCAGCTGTTGTGGCCAACTTCTCTTTGCATCAGGAGTAAGAGTGTGAATCATATTTCCCAAAGATCTATTAAAACGTTCCACACTGCCGTTACCCATCAGGTGATATGGTGTAGTATGGGACTTTATGACCCCAGCGACCTTTAGCAATTCACTGATCAGTTGACTCTTAAATGATGCTCTTTGATCAGAATGAATTCGCTCTGGGAATTCATATATACAGAAATACTTGTCCCATAACTGCTTTGCTACCTGCTTCGCTGACTGATCTTAACATGGAAATGAGTGTGACATTAGTTAACATGTGAAATGAGTCTGGTAAAGTGATCTGTAACCACAAGCACACCAACAGACTTGTTGTTGCTATCTTCTGCACACCAGAAATCGATGCATACAAGCTCAAGAGGTGATGGTGTTTTGATACTTTGCAATGGGGCTCTACCATTAGGGTCAGCAGATTTTCCAATGACACACCTAGGACAATGTCTGACATAATCTTGTATGTCCCTGTCAATGTGGGGCCAAAAAAATATTTCTGCCGAGCTAGTGCTAAGGTCCTAAATTGTCTTTGATGTCCTGCATGGATGCCTGTCATGGATGCCTTTTAAAACTTTGAAAGAGTCTAGGACAATAAATTGGTGTCATTTTTTCATGGAGATTTGATCTTTGCATGCTCAATACAGAATTCCACTGCAAGTGACCAATTTATCCCAGTGTTTCAGTTGGGCCTCATATAGCTCTTTCTCTAAATAAGGGATGATATCAGCATCAGACAAAATCATCTGGGGCAAGTGCTTCAATGCATCTGTACCACGTACTCTAGCTCTAGAGTCCCATAGACTGTGCGCCTCCATATCAGACACTTCCTCTCTAGAAAGAGAATGATTCTCATGGCATGTTAGTGAACATGTTTTGTCTTCAGTTAAACAAATGACATCAGTGGGCCAACTTGGACACCTGAAAGCATACTGAACTGAATTGTTTGAGACCGGGATGGTTTCTCTGAGCAGTTTATCATATGGCTCTTGTAAGATCCTCTGGCCAATGGTCAGTTTAACAAATGGCTTGCGACTTAGGGCATCAGAAACAATATTTTTAGGGCCAGGGATATACTTAATATCAAATTCATATGAGGCCAACTTTGCCACCCATCTCTGTTCACATGAATCAAGTTTAGGTTTAGTCAAGGATTCAAGGAAACTATCATTTGCATCACATGTAGTACATTTCGTAGAACGAAATTACATTCCCAAGGTCCCAGTTTTACCCAGTGCAGTACTTTGATATAAATATAAAGTCTTTATGAATATATACAGATATACAGATATAGTATAGATTATACAGATGTAAATGTAGACTATACAATGTAAATATAGACTGTAGTCAATGTAGAGCAGTATTTAACTTAGACTGTACAATGTTCAGAGTATTGAGCACGGCATGGGGAGATTAGCAGCAAGTTATATGAATGAGGATATAAGAATAAATATTAGCAGCATATAGTTAAAGTGACCAAGTGTAATAAAATGTCAGTGCAGTGTGTGAGTTTCCTAAGTGGAATTTGAGAGTCTAACAGCTTCTGCAATGAAGCTGTTCCTCAGTCTGGTGGTTTTGCACTTTATGGACCTCAGCCTCCTGCCAGAGGGGAGTGGGACAAAAACTGAGTGTGTTGGGTGGGTGGGGTTCTTGATGATGCAGATAGCCCTTTTCCTGCATCTAGAGGTGTAGTTGTCTCTGGTGATGGGGGGGCTGACACCAACAATCTTGTGTGCAGCTTTCACCACCCTCTGCAGAGATTTCCTGTCTGCAGCAGAGCAGCTGCCATGCCACACAGTGATGCTGGAGCACAAGATGCTATAAACCATACATCTGTAGAAGGATCTGAGAACTGAGGTTCCCAGACCAGCTCGCCTCAGCCGTCTGAGAAAGAAGAGCCGCTGATTTGCCTTCTTGACCAGACTGGAAGTGTTATTGCTCCAGGTGAGGTTATCACTCAGGTGTATACCCAAGTACCTGTAGCTGGAGACCACTTCCACCTCAGATCCTCCGACGTGCAGGGGTGGGGTGGGCATGCTGGCTTCTTCTGAAGTCCACAATCATCTCCTTTGTCTTTTTTACATTGATGCAGAGGTTGTTTTCTCTGCACCAACCCTCCAGGTGTTTCACTTCCTGCCTGTAGCCAGACTCATCACTGTTTGTGATGCATCCAACCACAGCTGTGTTGTCTGTAAACTTCACAATATGACAGCCTGGTTGGGTAGGTGAGCAATCATATGTGAGCAGAGTGAGCAGGATGGGGCTTAACACACAGCCCTGAGGGGAACCAGTGAGGAGATGTTGTGGATCTTAACAGACTGTGGTCTGTTGGTCTGGAAGTCCAGGACCCAGTTGCATAGGGAAGCGTTCAGTCCAAGTGAAAAGAGTTTGTGAGTCAGGGTCTGAGAAACCATTGTGTTGAAGGCTGATGTGAAGTCCACAAAGAGCAGATGGACATAGGAGTCCTTCTGTTCCAGGTGGGTGAGGGTGGTGTGGACCACAGAGGAAATAGCATCCTCTGTAGAACGGTTCTTCCTGTAGGCATATTGGTGAGGATCCACAGTGATGTCGATGGTGGCTTTCATGTGTGACATCACCAGTCTTTCAAAGCATTTTGTGACTATCGGCGTGAGGTCTATTGGACGGTTGTCATTCAGACCTGACACTGTGGAGCTTTTGGGCACCAGGATGATGGTGGCAGTCTTCATGCAGGTGGGGACAACTGCCTGGCTGAGGGAGGCATTAAAGATGTCCGCCAGGAATATGGAGAGCTGATCTGTGCAGTCCTTTAACACCAGATCAGGGATTTTGTCTGGGCCGGCTGCCTTTTGAGGGTTGATTCCCCTCAGAGTCCTCCTTACTTCAGCCGGTGTTATGCTGATGGACACTTCTCCAGGTGCCGGGGTGAGTCTGGTGTTGGGAGGGGTGTTGAGGATCTCAAACTGGGTGTAGAATTTGTACTCATGATGTGGGTAGTCATAATGTGGGTAAGTGGATTGCTGTCTGTCCACACTGTGAACACATGACCCTTCAACCAGTGATTAAATTTGTCATACACAGCCCACTTTAGTGCAAGAAACTCCAGGCGATGTGCAGAATACTTCTTTTGAGCCTGTGTGAGAGATTTGTCTGCAAAACCAATGGATCTGGCTCTACTTTGGCCTTCCTGAACTTGCGAGAGAACAGCATTTTCCGAAGCTTTTGTGGACAGAATGAAGGGGCTAGTGAAATCAGGGTGTGCCAATACAACACAGTTCATTAAAGAAAACTTTAGTTCATCAAATGCCTGTTGTTGGGCTGATGTCCAGTCATATGGAGACAATTTTCTTTGCACATGGTCTGCCTTTTTTGTTTTTGTTTTTGACCTGCTACCAATTCAAACAGGGGCTTTGCTGTGGCAGAATAACTTGGTATAAAGTGTTGATAAAAGTTAACCTTGCCCAGAAATTATCTAATACAGGATGGAGAGGGAGTGATAGCATCTTGCTCCATTAGGTATTTTGTGCACATGTGGCTGATTGCATTTACCTTGCTAGAATCTGTAGAAACTCCTAATTCATCCACAATATGGCCAAGAAACTTTACTGATCGTCTTAGAAACCAGCACTTCTTGGGTACTAACTTTAGGTTGTGCAGGTGCAGGTGACTGAAAACCAGCTCCAAGCATTCTAATGCCAGTGCTTCTGTTGGTGCATAAACAAGAGACTTAAGAAATTCTGGTCACCGAATATACTCGTCATCATTCTCATGAAGCTGCCAGTGCTATTTGAAAGGCCTTGTGGGAGTCGATTATATTCATATAACCCCACTGGTGTTGTAAATGCAAAATACTTTCAGTCATCCTCATGTAGAGACATGTTGTAAAATCCAGATGTCAAATCAATTGTACTGAACAAAGCATTTCCCCCAAGAGCAGCTAGGCAATCAGCCTGATGAGGCAGTGGATGCACATCTTTCAGTGTCCACTTGTTTAACCATCGAACGTCAGCACACACTCTTAAATCACCATTCTTTTTCCAGACCACAAAAAAATGGTGAAGCATACTTGCTGGTGAACTTTCTGATTATTTCTTTCTCTTCTATCTCATCTAAGACACATTTTAGCTTCTGATACTCAGCAGGAGGCTCTCTGTAAAATGGTAGTCGAAATGGCTTGTCATCCACAAGGTGGATTCTGTGGACAAACCCTTTAGCTTCACCACAGTCAAGATGATGATGAGAGAAAACATCCTCATATTTGAGAACTAAGTCTGCCAGTTTGCCTTTCCATGTTTCAGAGACATTACATGCATCTAAATCAAGATCACTCAGGCCAACAAGCTTCAGTCTTTCTTTCATGCTCACTTTGCTGTTCTCATGAGATCAAGCTGAACTGATCAAGATGAAGCTGCAAGCTTGGCATTTCTCCTAATAGTAATAGGGCTAGAAGATGCATTCAGTACTTTCAATGGAATCTCCCCATAAATGTGTCACTATCCAGCCAACCATTAACCCTCTGGGAGCAGCACGTGAGGAGTTGGGTTCACAATAACAGTACTGCCTGGTGATACTGCAGTTTTGCTGGGTAGTTTAGCCCACAACAAATATTCAGTACTACCATCCAAAGTAACAGCTGTGTTGCATTTTGCTGTACCAACCCTGTCAGGAGCAGAACCCCTAGTCCAGCGATTAAGGCCAGCCAGAAGAGACAGGAACTGCTCAGACTCATGACAATTTGACGTAAGATTAGAAATGACCTTCCAGTAGTAACTGTCTTGTTTCAGGTGACTAAGAACATGATGGATAACATTAGTGCCAATAATTAGATCACCTGATTGACCTTGTACTACTAGAAATTTTGCAGCCATAAATCTCTATGTTGAGCTCTGTTGTAAACTTTGGCTTCACACGACTACCACCACATCCAATTAGCACAGCATCAGTGTCAGATCGGCTTGTTTCATTATACCTCCAGCATCAATAAGCTTCAGTTCTGCTGTATCACTGAGCTTACATGCCATGGATCCACTGTCTAACATAGCATTGAGAGGCACTTTGTTTTCGACCATCACTGAAGTGTAAAACAGACTGTCACTACTCCTGATTTTTTTGTGTGTTCTGAAATATAGTATGAACTGATTCATCTTGAGCTTTAACATAGTTGAGTGAAACTGCTGCATTATCAATATTAAAATCACGGGAGTGTTCCATGTGACCTGAGCATCCTCCCTCCATACACAGGTCTGCTAGTTTTCCTGCACATTGCTCTGTCGGGACCGTTTGGCTGTACATGAACTTTTAGTGTGACCTGGAGAGTGACAGCAAAAACATAACTTTGCTGACAGTGAGACTTGATGCTATGGTCATTCTTACCATACACATTGCATGCTTTCATGCTGCTGTTACGCCAACTTCTTCTCATACCTTCACGCTGATTAGATGTCTCTGCACTCTTATTCTGGACCTTTTCCAAAACTTCTTTTTGTCATCTTCTCTTTTAATTTTCACATACAGACATGGCAACCGCCTTGGGTACCATAGCAACTGCTTTGGGTCCCATAGCAAACGCCTTGGGGGCCACAGCAACCATCACAGATACCACAGCATCACCTTACAAACCAACTGGGATACCTTAGCTTGTGGGCTATGTTAGCAATGCACAACATCCCGCATTTCCTTCAGGAAATGCACTTTTCTAGTTATGTTGCGCATTACTGTTATTCAATTTTCATATACTTGTATTATTATGTTGTGCATTGCTTTGCAATATACTGTTATTCGATTTTCATATATTATTATTTTGCGCATTGCTTGCAAAGCAATCCACAATATACTGTTATCCTGAATTTCCCGCAAGGGATTAATAAAGTATATATCTATATCTATCTATCTATCTATCTATTCGATTTTCATATATTCTTCTTCTTCTTCTTCCGCCGGATTTTTGACGCGCTTCTTATCCCGCAGTTTTCAAGATATTAACACCGTTCCAACTCCAGATTGTTCAGTACAATTGTGTGATCTGGGCTTGTATACAGAATTTTGATCAGATGTGTGGTTTTCCTAAAGATTTCCTTAATCTGGGAATTTTTTGCCATAGAGAATGAATGGGGAGCAAAAATGCATGCCCATGTACTGTACTTCTGCTTGACCGATTTGCACCATTTTGGGTACACTATATCAGAGCAGGCCCCCGAGCAGAAATTCACTGTTGTTTTGACATGCACTGATTTATTTGTCGTTTTATTGCCATCCCTTTTTCATCCCATTGACCTCCATTCATTTTTGGCCGGCATCCATTTGCGCGACAACCACCAAATTTGATATACTACATCAGGGCAGGTAACAGAACTCTAGTGCAGAGCCATACTGACCGGCACTCCTCTTTTTGTCATCTTTTCATCACTCGTTCCTCCCATTGACTTCCATTCATTTTCACATACACTCAAGCCAGAGAGCTTCTGTGTCCCAACAGCCACCAAAATTGATGTACTGCATCAGGGCAGGTAACAGAGCTCTACAATAGCAACTGCCTTGGGGCCCATAGCAACCGCCTTGAGTAAAATAGCAACCGCCTTGGGGCCCATAGCAACCGCCTTGGGTGCCATAGCAACCGCCTTGGGGGCCATAGCAACCACCCTGGGTGCCATAGCAACCACCACAGATACCACAGTATCACCTTACAAACCAACTGGAATACCTTAGCTTGTGGGCCATGTTGGCAATGAGCAACATCCCGCGTTTCCTTCAGGAAATGCACTTTTCTAGTTAATATAACAATATGATTGCTTTTCTTTGCATTTAAAACATCCCATTTTCTCTACTAACTTTTAACTCTTTATGGTTTTAACACCACAGTTATATGTTCAAAATATCTGTGTTACTATAGGTGTTTTTTATGGCTATGACTGTGGTGTACACAAGGAGTTAAAGACAGTGAACAACTGAGTGTTAAGAGCATTGTGGTAGACTTATTATAGATGACTTATTGGAATGGGATCTGAACAGAAATTTAGAGTAGAGAAAAGGAGATATTTTAAATGCAAAGAAAAGCAATAATGGAGGTATGTTCTTTTTACATTATATTTACTACTACTACTACTAATAAAAATAATGCTAACAATAATATCTGTGATTGGACACTCTAGAATTTAGACTGGTGTCAGGTTGTATAGAGAGGGTGCTTTATGTCAGACATTGGGATGGAGCTTTTTGGGGACCTGGCAACACTGCTGCTGCTTAAGGCAGATCAGCTCTCTAACGCCTATGTCAGGGGTGCACAATACGTTGATCGCAATCTAGTAGTTGATCACAAAGGTAGTGTGGGTAGATCGCATGGTATTTTAAAAAATAGACATCAGCCTATCATCCATCCTAGCTATAAGACTTGTCAATTGATAGACATACAGGGAGAAGAATCGAGCACTCAGACCAAGCGGCTCAATCTGTATTGTATTTCACTTTAGACCGCCCACAAAATCATCAATTGGCTGTGCCGTTTCTTGCTAACGTGTGATTGGCCATCCTCGCTATTACTCCATCACCCAGCATCTGTCTGAAGAGTACGTGTTCACCCGCCCCTGTAAGTTATCATGTTGAGCGTTTATTGTGTCTGTGTCACATCAGCTAGACGTATTTTAATATCAGAGGTTTTATATTAAAACATTAACATTGTAGTCTGTGTGTGTGCGGCTACCAGTCTGTGATAAGCCATCCATTTACATCCAAGTGTAACTATTATCAAAATAATTAAGAATTTCTGCTTAAGTGCTGCAAAACACTAGCTAGCTCCATTTATTTATGTGTGCCTTTTCACACATGAAGATCATTCATTCCAAGTATCGTTCCACTATAACTGATGATCATTTGGAGGTTTGCTTGAGGCTGGATATCAGCAACTATCAGGGTGCAAATTATACAATGATAATTGGGGGGGGGTCAAGTTTTTCTTCAGGGTGTAAAAGAAACCAGTACAGCGCAGGCGCGTGCTTCACTAAACTGAAGTCTTACAATCCTTACAGTGTCTTGCTTCTTTACTGTAATGTCTACAGCACATAATTGATAAATCCATTATATCAGCTAATGTAGCACATATCACACAATAACTTTTATAGTCATAAAATATTATACAGAAAAATCAACAGTTAATCCTGCAAAAACACACAAATGGGGTCCAAATCCTGCTATCTTTCATCAGCTTTCTTGCCATTAAAATTAAATTCATATTCTACAGGATCTCTCCCACATGAATCATTTGTTATTTAATTCTAAATATATAGATAATAATGGGGCTTTTGTCCCATCTCATCCACTTATTTTGACACTGGGACTACAATATTAAATGTTAAGGGGAGATGTAAGAATGCATTTATGTAACATATAGAGTATATACCAGACGTGTGGACTCCAGTCACATGATTTGGACTCGAGTCCGACTCGAGTCACCAAACTGATGACTTGTGACTTGACTCTACAATATCATTAAAGACTTGCGACTTGACTTAGACCCTACCTTTACTGACTTGGACTTGGAATTGGACTTGAGATTTAAGACTTGAAAAGACTTGACAACCCCATTTGAACATAATAAATAAGTAAAACTGAATCACATAACTGGATCATTTTGTATTAAATGGTGCTGTAATGCTTGTTACTACCTTATCCCTTCACTCTGCCTTATTTGTACCGCGCATGTGCATAAGCATGTCATTTCTGGATAAAGTTTTATGAATTGCATTGAACCAGAGTTGTTTTGGTGAAGGATGAAAACTTTTGCACTTTATTGTTTTATTACATTTATATTTAATTACTTGTTAAAAAGAAATCATTTATGTTTTTTACACTTTGCAGGAATACTTACTAAAGCAGGGGTGGCCAACCCTGGTCCTGGAGAGTCGCATTCCTGCCCAGTTTGGTGATCTCCCTGATCAAACACACCTGATTCAACTCAGCAGGCAATTAGCAGGTTTAATTGTAGTGTCAGAGCAGTGACATCACCAAACTGTGCAGGAATGAGGCTCTCCAGGACCAGGGTTGGCCACCCCTGTACTAAAGGGTGAATTTACATCAACAGTGGGGAGCAGAGCAGGGTTGCCAGGTCACCAAAAATCTACATCCAGATGTTTGACATAAAGGACCCTATACAACCTGACACCGGCCTAAAATCTAGAGCATTCAATCACAGATACAGTGGTAAGCCTACTTACGAGTTTAATCCGTGCAGGAGCCGAGCTCGTTAGCTGGATGCATTTTCCCCATAAGAATACATGTAAAACTGATTAATCCATGTCAGCTGCACTTCTGTTCATTATTTTGGGTTTTCCCCAATTACTTTTTGGGACATTGTGAATAAACAATGTTTTTGTCTGTAGTGATATCAGTTAAAAAAAATTATTTGATGGTGGTGCCCATCACTTTGGGGTGGGGTTATCCCAATTTATTGTCTGGTGTTATATGTGGTAACTCCATACACAGTTCCTGGTCAGTAGCTGTAGGATCCGGCAGAACTGTGCTTTCCTACTGAGGATCAGATATTTCCTGATTTTTTTTGGTTTGGTTCATTCAGGCTAAAGTTCAACCTTTACTCCACCCTTGGAAGGGTTACATCACAATCATGCATGAGCACCACTGGCTTACACCTGTGTCAGTTTCTCTGAGAGTCCTGGCTGTGGTTGGGGACTAATCAAGGACATGTATAAAGCCTCTATTGTTTTCACTGCAGGTTAGGCCTGATGTTTATCCCTGGCAGCTTTCTGAGTTTGTTTTATTTATATATGTTTTCTGTCAGTGTGGTACACTGGGTTTTTGTACTTAAGTTCTGTTTCATGGCTTTTGTGCTTCTTATAATAGTTTGTAGCCTTCCTCAAACTTGTTCCTATTACAGTCAGCAGACAGCAATGCTGTTGGTTTGTGTTTATGCCCAGGTTTGTCAGTGAATAGAAAATCAAACATTCTTTATGTACTGTAAACTAAACCAGGCCAACCTAAACAAAGTTCAAATGAATCTTTTAAATACTCAATTAAATAGAAGAAAAATGTCTCCAATTACATTCTGTCATGTGCTGAGCATGTTTACTGAAAACTCCAGAAGTCATCAAACAGTAACCTACACACTCTAAAAAGATTCACAAACTTATGATTGTTATGGAATCATTTACATTTAATGATGCTCTACACAGCCAAAGTATTGTAGATTAGATTACAGGTGTGTGCAGGCTGTTCTCATGTAACAGCATTACATTTAATTAAATTACAATGTGTTAAAAAAACATCAGAGAAGGAGTGTGTGTGTGTGTGTGTGTTTGTGAGAGTGAGAGAGAGAGAGAGAGAGAGAGAGGAATTTTACTGGAATGTCTCATCCTTAATTCCAGGCAACTGTTCAAAACACATTACTCTAGCGCGTGCGCACACACACACAGAGAGAGAGAGAGAGAGAGAGAGAGAGAGAGAGAAAGAGAGAGATATTTGGTACGTATTACCACTTACGTATTACCACTTACGTATTATTCACTTTTCACATCAAATCAGCCACCAACAAAGTAAATATGTGTGTGTGTGTGTGTGTGTGTGTGTGTGTGTGTGTTGGGTGGCAGGGGTGTAGCACCAAATTCTGGGCCCTATGCACAAGCAGTGCCCCCCAGGCCCCCTCCCTATTATTAAATATTATTTTCTTTAATATTCAAAGGAAAATATAATTCTAGACTCCTCAAGGGCCCCCCTGGTAACTATGTCCCACTTTTCACCTGTTGTACGTGGCTGCAGCAGAAACCAGTATTAACCACTAGAGGTCGCCACCTCCCTGTGCCTGCCGGACTAATTGTCCACACCTGAACTTGATGAGTGGCCTTCAGGCTGTACTACAAAGGTAGGTCACTCACAGTTCAGAGTGTGGGACATTCACCGCATGTACCATACCGCAACTTACCTCATCACATGACTGCCACTCACCCCTCATCGACTCCTCTACTCTGCATCTCATCTGCCTCACCTCTTCAGTCCTGGTTCCAGATCAATGCATAGCCGCAGTCAGGTTTCTAGCCTCAGAAGTCAGGCCTAAAGCCACTAGGCCTCTCACAGTTCCCCTCCAGCCTTCAGCACTCAGTGGAGAAGCCTGCCGCGTCCTTGTGTCTCCTTGTCTTTGTGGTATGTGTTTGTTTTGTCTTCTTTGTTTAGGTTTAGGTCCCTGTAGTTTGGTGGTTCCTGGTTGGTCGGGTTTTGGTTCCCCAGCCTCCCTGCACTCTCAGCCTTCGTGAGAGTGGCTGATATGGAAGGTCGGCCACTGCTGAGAGTGTAGGGAGGGCTTGGAGGGTGCCTGGTCAACCATGTGCCACCTTTGTTTAGGTCAGTGTTGTATAAGGTTTAGGTTTAGGTCCATTTCAGTCCGCCTATGCTCCTAGCCTTCATGGTAACGGCTGGTTTGGAACATCAGCTGTTGTTAGAGAGCGTAGGTTGGACTGGAATGGAGCGTCACCCCTAGTGTTTGTCTTGTGTTAGGTCTGTATGGTCCCCGTTCTGAGTCGGTCATTGTAAGGTCCCCGTTCTGAGTCGGTCATTGTAAGGTCCCCGTTCTGAGTCGGTCATTGTAAGGTCCCCGTTCTGAGTCAGGCCCTTATGTCAGGCCCCTGTGTAAAGCCCCTGCGTCAGGCCCCTGTGTAAAGCCCCTGCATCATGCCAATGTGTCTAGTTACCGTCAGGTTAGTGTGTTAAGTCTCTTTGCCTGGTTTCTGTTTTAGGTCTGTCTCTGTTAGGTCAGTGTGTTTAAGTCTATCTAGGTTTAGTCCTCCAGTTAGCTACTTGTGTTTCAGTCCCAGTCTCTGTGTCCTGTCTCTGTCTTGTGTTGTGCTTTGTGTATCTTCATTCAATAAAACATCTCAGATGGACTGTTTCCCCTGTCTCCTGGCCTTCATATACATCACCCCACTACAACACCTGTGTGTGTGTGTGTGTGTGTGTGTGTGTGTGTGTGTGTGTGTGTGGAAAGGTCTTGTTCTACTGCATCACATCAACCTTTAAAGCCAAAAATGTCATAAGGGAATTTAATAATATGAGACAGAAGGAAGAGAGAGAGAGAGAGAGAGAGACTTCTATGCAATCAGGAAAAAATCCTGATCATTTTTGTCCAAAAAAGACTTTTGTCTCCATGTACAATTCAGTAATATAAACACTGCAGTATAAAGCACTAAAAACCAAAGAGCTCACAGCCCTAAACCCACTCCCCAATGTCAGCTGGTCCTGAGACTAACTAACCCACTGACCATTAACAGCACTGCTGACCAAAGTCCAAAAAGAGTGAGCCATGTGTTCAAACAAAACAAATTAGTCTATCTAGAACACTGGGACAAAGACAACAGAACCCTATCAATATTAGAATGCTGTCTGGCCCTAAACAGACAGTATGTATCTTTCCACCATCAGAGACTGAGTCAGTGCCCACAGCTTTGCCATAGACACAGGTATACACATTCCTGGATGCTCAGGGAGAAGCCATGGTGTATTCACTATGAAAGCAGTGAGGTCGAGGCAGAGCAGCACTTCCTAACCTCAAATTTTAAAATGATTCACAAAAATTTCACAAGAACTCTAAAAAATCTGGAAATTCTTACTCAGGTTGAAAAATAACAAATTTTGTAACAAAAGTGCCTCTTGCTGCCAAATACATGGTTACATGCCACAGCCTGAGAGAAAGAAAGTATACTCCACCTACATCAAACCACACCCACCGCATAAAATGACACTCTAAACCCACCCACCTCTATAAAACAATTGCATATTAATAAATAAATATTGTCAGTTTATTTATAATAATAATAATAATAATTATTATTATTATTATTATTACTATTATTATTATTATTATTGTATAGTATTTACTTCTATTACTTCTATTCTATTACTTCTATCATTAATTTTATTATTGATATATTGCTCACATTTGATGCTTTTGTGCTTTGGCCACATTGCTGTTGAGACAGTCATGCCAATAAGGCCAAAGAAGATTAGAAAAGCTACATAAAGAATGTCATGATAGTGTCTTAGTCACCATCAGACATTTTATAATAGTGAGAGGGTTTCTGTTACACGGCAGTTTTGTGAGCACACACTGTACATTTGCACGACAGTCATGTTTTAGGAGAGTTTATTTTGTTTATTTTATCTTATTTTGCACATGAGCAATGAGACTAATGGTGATAAATAATAGCTGCTTAAGGACAATAATTATCACTGTGCAAACTACATGCGTAAGTCGTTACCTTTTCATTTGGCTGAAAGTCTTATCCACAGTGACTCACACTTGATCATTTTATATTTGTGAATGCAGCATTAGGAGTCTTTCCTAAGAACTCTAGTCCTGCATGTATGAATGTATGATAGCTTAACTATTAAAAAAACTGCCCACTTCTCACAAAAAGCAAACATTGCAAGTATCCTGTGAACTTGATTAACACTGAAGAGTTGCAGTGTAAAAAGTTTTCTTGTTTTTAATTGTATTTACACTCATTTTATCAGCTCCACTATTCATACAGGTGCACTTAGTAGTTCTACAATTACAGACTGTTGTATATCTGTTTCTCTGTATACACTGTTAGCCTCCTTTCACCTGTTCTTCAGTGATCAGGACCACCAAAGAGCAGCTATTATTTGTATGGTGGATCATTCTCAGCACTGCAGTGATGCTGATGTGGTGGTGGTGTCTTAGTAAGACTTTAAACACTGTTAGCTCACTGTTCACTATGTATGGGCGTGGTAGTGGGGGGAAAAGTGGACCTGACTACCAAGGGCCCGAGTAGGGAGAGGGGCCCATAAAAATCCTGAATTTTTTATTTTTTTTGGTTGTTTTTATTTTGAATGAATTGGGCCCTCAAATTAATTATTTATTAATTCATATTTCAAATATATTGATAATATCATCTGATTAATTATTTATTAATTAAACTCCCGGGTTAAGTAAGTTTTATTTTTGTTGGTTTTTTTTATTTTTTAAGTCCTAAAAATACCCGGGGAGAGGGATGAGCCCGGGAACCATCAGTCCAGGTGAAAAGGGGGGTGATGGTGCGGGTATGTATCACTTGTCACTCGATTGTCACAAATTTCAGAATGATTCTGTGGTGGTGGTGTAGTCGTAGTGACGTCACGACTCTTACT